>JAYJMB010028162.1:12080-84195 GCA_036873735.1 Pouteria campechiana
AGTAATCCCCAGCAGCATACAAAACTCGTGTGTGAGAACAGATCAGCGCTAGCAAAATTCCCCTTTAACTGAAGCCACCCTGGCTAAAATATAGCGTATGACAGTTGACATCCTAAGAACCAGCCGCTGCAGGCATAGCTGTTGGCTTTGCATCTTCAGCTTTCTCATGCTCTTTGTTCAACATCTGAAATTGAAAATCTAAAGGGTATAAGCAGATATCCTTACTATGCTGAGCATCAATCAATGAACAACAAAGTGATGCGTTTCAGTGGTTAAAAAATTAGGCCTCAGCTTTTACCATGGGCTTAAATAAACCGACCAATCATCATGTAGGCAGTGATGCCTTTGCTAAACAGACAATTCCACACAGTGGCTGCCAACACAACTGACCACAGCTTGATTGATGGACCACAGTAGGCAAATCGTGGTGTCCCCAGGATGAACAGTGCTTTTATACACATACCAAATCAGAAGACTTTTCAAAATCGGTTCTTAGCTTTTCTATTCGGGGCAAGAAAAGAAAGAAAAAAAGGAAAAAAGTGTTTCAAAGAAACGAACCGGTAGAATTTGAACTGGGTGGTTTGACCAGTTAAATTAGAGAACCATTAAACCAGTTACAATTAAAATATTCTTAAAGATTGAAAACATATGTATCTCGGTGGTTAAATCACAAGATTTCTCCACTTGTTTCAGGGTTTTTAATATTGTCCAAACATTTTTTTTAAATAACTATGCCATTATATACATTAGGACATAAAAATGCACAAATTTAACTATAAACAGTTGAACATGAACATGCTTGAACTGAACTACTCAATCAGCCAGTTCAATTAGCAGTCCGGTTTTTACAACATAGGTTTCAGCAATATTTCATCATCAAAACCAAAATCTCTAAAGTCAAATCAATAGATTATGAAATAACAACATCCAACAATTGCATTTGACCAGCACGTTACCTTGTTGTTTATCAGATTGTGTAGTGCAATTACACTCCGGATTAGTGAAGAAAGGTAAATGGCAAGCATCATATCATTGGTTTTCACTGCAAAAGGGCAGTGGATTAGATTTTCTCGGGCCAACCAAACAGAAGCTACAAAATGCATCAAGAAAAACGTAGATACGTTACCTGAAAAGGCCTTGATTAGTTCACTTACATTGAGATTCGGAAGTAGATTGAATACACCCTAAAAGAAAGGATAAGATTCAATCTTGGGGAACACAGAATGCCAATCAAAGAAAGAAAGACAAGCACACTGGGTGGCTGACACACCATTAGATGATGATCCATTTCCAAGCAGTAAATGGAACCAAAGACAGGAAGAAAGTTCAGCATCTTCACAACAACACAGGTACCATTATTTGTCCTCTCTATATAGTGCATGCATCAGTAATCTTGATATTCATGTCTCTTGGTGTATGTTGCTTCCAATGCAACGAAGTCAAAGACCTTAGCCATGAACTGCTGATCCACAGACAAAACCGGTTGGCATGCCACCAAAGACAAATATGATAATTGCTGTCCATTTGCAATTGGTGAGATTGAAATATAAAAGTAGCAAGTTGGCCATAAAAAATAGAAGAATTAAAAAAACAGTGTATGTTAATATTTAATTATTCAGCATAAATAATGCACTGTTCAGGAACTCCATAAAACTTCCCAACAACTTAAATAAACTAGAAAAAAAGGGGACCAAAAATGGAGGTGGCATAATGCTGATCAATGGTTAGGAAGCAGCAATGCCATGCAAATCAATGCCAGACTTGAAATAAACAAAAACACTGTGAGGCCCAGCTCATTACCATCAATGACGCGGGATTGATTTCACTCTGGGTTATTTCAGCAACACGATATTAAATTTTTGCAATTTCATAAAACAAATCATACAAACCCAATCCATAATGCCAGCAGCATCTAAAAGCTCAAAGGACCAGAAAATTGGTTATTAAAGGTAGTACCTGTAAATGGTATAGAATCTCATGATTCAGTGGGAAGCTTTCATCAACCACAAGATCTAGATAAACATGCATCTCACTTAGTCGTGCATCTAGCCCCTTCAAGCCTGCAAGTTTGCCAGTAACCTGTACAGGAGGAAATATATGAGTTTATTTTATTTATTTATTTTTATCCTTCTTGATTAATAATTTATAGGACAAAAGTTTAAAATAATAAGAGGAAGTTGGTAACCAAATCTGCGGAGAAATTTCACCTCTGTGGTCAGGGTGCTTATAGTTGTATCTTTCACATCCCTCAGCAAGTGCTCCACCCCTAACCCAAATTGCAAACTAGTAAAACCTCTGGCCAGCTAAAAACCAATTAAATCTATTGATTTATTTGAATAAACAAAGTAAAATCAGAATGGAGAACACAGAAAGTTATCAGCAGAGAACATCCAGCAATATCCCATCTGTGCAGGATACGAAGGCATACCAATTTCCTCTACTTCATGTGCGGCAATTTCTGATTGCACGTGCACAAAAACCTTCTGGCTTTTCTGAGTAGCATTCTGTCACCACACATAAAAATTAGCTGGGCCTGTCACATTCTGGTATGCATAAGATGTGAAGAGAATAATTAGCAAAGAGATGCATGAAACAATAATTTATTGAAGTAAAATTCCAATGACGGATTACAATGTCAACCTACTAGATTTTTCTCCAAGAAAAACGAATCTGTGTAAATAATACATTTTTCTTGCTGCCAGAAGCTGAAATAACTGAAATTTAACTACTTGAGAAAACTAGCAGTTATTTAACATCAAACACAATCATGGTTTACAATATAGTATTTCTCTTTGAGAAACAAAATAATAATGCTAATACTACTACTACTACTACTACTACTAATAATAATAATAATAATAATAATAATAATAACAATAATAATAATAAGAGAAATAAATATTTGGATTTTAGGAAGAAATCTAAGTTGTTGATAACTACGATTTATGATTCTAAATATAGAAAACCTCATCCAGAAAAAAAGAAAATGAAAAAGATTAAACATTTCAAACTCTATAACTGGAAAAAACTTGAAAACCGACAATAAACTAGTCTTTCAAGATGTTTCATGTTTGATGCCCAGGTTCCAACTTTTGAAGTCATTTTTCACACAAAACAATAAAAATATACGATGCTAGAACTAAACATCTCCATCCAACCAATGTTATTTGTTCAAAAATAAGGCCATATGTCATAGACATGCAAGTATGAAATAAACACGAAAACTTGATTTCCTCACCTCTTTGACCTCTTCAACTGCATGGTAAGCTTTGGTGGGTATTCCCAGTTCTTTGGGTTGAACATCAATGATGACCAAGACAGGATTAGGAACATAACTGCACCCATAAAATTTCAGAGTCATCTTTCCAAGTGTGAAACCATGCTGATGGGGAACTAGAATTAAATGCAGGCAGATGAAATTTATTTAATCAATGATTTTAGGCAAATAATAGACACCAAGAAAATCACACTGAAATATTGTGACAAAATAGCCTATATGAGCAATCATTGTTATCATCAAAGCCTTAGCACTCAACTAATTGTGGTGAGCAACATGAGTACCATTACACCTGCTCAACTTTCATTCTCCACTCAAATAATTGGCCCTTAAGACCTGGTTTGCAACCTCTACCCATGTCCTTCTGGGCCCTTACCTTCCCCCAATTAAGGCCTCCTTCTTGACCTGCCTCTACCCATGTCCTTCTGGGCCCTTACCTTCCCCCCATTAAGGCCTCCTTCTTGACCTGCCTCTACCCTTTCAACTGGTACAGTTATAAGCCTCTACTAAGCATATTCGTATGCCACCCTAAGCTTCTCCTGAATGCATTGATGTAATTCTTTCCTTCCTCATCTTGCCATTTATCCACCTTAACATCCTTATTTCATACATGTATCATATGCATCATGTTCCTTAACTACCGAAGGAATTACAACTACTAAAGCATGGCTAATCCTATGGCAATTTGATAGAATTTTACAATAAATCTGATTAGTACCAAGCAGTCTCATAGGGAACCAAAGCCATACGTCTGCTTTTCCAAACCAGTTTAAATTCTGCAGATGCTATACCTCTCAATCTCTCCACTTTTTTATGAATTATTAATCCAAGACATCAGAAATGGCCACTTCAGGGGACTACTTGATCCAGATTCCAAAATAAATCATCATTTTCAGTCCTATTATTGCCAAAAAGCAGTCTTTTGACATCTGATATTTACAATTTGCACAATAGAATTGGTCACTATGGGGACTACTTGATCGACATTCCAAAATAATTCATCTTTTCAGTCCCCATAATTGTTGGAAAGACCAGTCATTTGACGTATGATATTAATTTGAAGTGGGCAGAGCTGGGATAAGGAACAAATAATGGAACGCAATGGAGATTGACCAGAAACACCAGCTATGAGGCCATCAAAATCATGGGAATGTTAAAATTTGAAGTTCAATGACTGAATACAAACATAATTCTGACAATATCAGAATAAGCTTGAACTACAGAGAAGATCTGAGGCTTATTTAAACTCACAGGTGCAAGGGAAAATAATTTGCTTCTCTAATACAAATGCGGTTTTGCTCTCGCCATATATTCAACTAGGCTAAATGAGTTGCAGCTAAACATTGATAACAGGCATGTCTACAAATGAAATACAATAGAACAATGTAGCATGCAACAAAGAAGGGAAGATCACGAATGATGAAGGCCGACCAGATCATATTTTCTAACAACTAAACATTTTTAATCTTACTCATAAAACAATCCATGAATGTCCAGGTCATTGTGCCGCAGCTTTGGGCCTGTACTGTACCAACCAACAACATGCTCCTTGGCTGAAAAGAAGGAAGCCAATTTGATGAGAGGCAGTAAAAGGATAAACTTATTGTAAAAATAACGAATAGCTAGTGAAAATTTGCCTTGATCAGCAAATCTAGCAGGCAATACCATTTATTCTCTTGAACATGGAAAACATGGACTCATGGTAGTTGTGGTCCAGAAACCAAATGCTGGGATCCTTGTCATCTTCTTCAAAAGGAACTGAAGAATCAACAATCAAACGTTCATCAGCAGTAGTAAAATCTTTGCTGCATCACACTAGTTAACAGCTTAAATAGCATACAAGTGTTGGTAAAAACCATAAAATAAATACAATTTTGATAACATAGATATATTAGAATAGTCAACTTCAACAGTCTTATGATATCATTAGGATATTTGAGATCCATTATTATAGACAAATACATAATTATTAATGTAGTTGGTTAGGAAGGGCTTATAAGGAAGGGCTAATTAACTGCACCGAGCAATTTGCATGATAACTGATTCTGATAAAAGAGACGTGAGTTTTTTATGATCAGTAAAGGTGGATAATACACAAACCAGGTAGATTTCTTCCTACTAAGGCAGTACACAAGCCAACTAGCTCACAAGCCCACTCAAAACTCAAGCTCAAGGTCTATTTTTAGACTCTCAAGCCAAGATCAACCTTAAAATTTAGACTTATTTACAAAACAAGCTATGCTCAAGCTTGGATGCACTTGACTTGGCTCAGCTGATATGGGTTTGAAAAGGAGATAGCTTTGGCTTGATCTTGAGCTTGATTCATTATTCTATATAAATTTACAACAACTACACATGCTATTATATATAATAGGCTTCTTACATAATAAACATGCTAAATGACTTCAAAATGCCTCAGCTCACCTCCAGCACATTTCAAGGGATTCCAAGCCTTACTCAAGCTAGACAATTGCATTTTGAAGCCAGGTTCAAGCCAAAACAAATCTCTAGTCAGCTCAACTCATTTACACACCTATTTCCTACTAAGGATGGTGAGTGTGAAACATTATTATTAACACAGAAGCCTTATGTCAACTGAATGCAATAAACCATATGAATCTTATGATGCCATTTCCACTCTGTGTGTGTGGTATTGTATTGCTTAAGGTTTCCATTTGACATTTTAAAGATATTTTTACAAAATGAAACCTCAAAATTTTATTAGATAGTCTTTTGAACCATGCAAATGGGGCAGCAGATGAAATATCTGCCCTCTCACAGGATTTGAAAGGTGGTTTTAAGTTTCTCAATACTTTTCGGTAGTGAAAATTCTTAAGTATGATTAAATCTATAGGTCCAAACGTTTTACCTTTTAAAGACCCTTAAGTAATGATCACTTCGAAAAATTTTAAAAGATATTTCCCACAATTTTTTTTTTCAACATATTCTCTTTTGTGTGGACCTTTTACGAGATATATAATCAATGACACAGGATGTCACTTGCAGCAAAAAAAAAAAAAGAAGATATTTATTAAAGAAAAATATCATAATACAAATGGGATGATTCAAAAAAAAAAAGAAGTAAAAGGTTAACCATCAGCACCAAAAGATGCATAATGTAGGTAATCTTTCATTATTAAATAATCATGTTATAAATCATCTTCCAATATTAATATCGATACTTTTCAATTAGCAATTTTGATGCAAATAATGAAATATCTAAAATTTGGAAAATTTTCCACCAAAAATAATTTTGTGAAGAGGAGTTGATGTTAAATTACATATTTACCCTGATGTGTTAGGTGTTTTAATTCAAAATCCTGCCAAAAAGAATGGAATTTATAAAGAAAAGAAAAACAAACAAACAAACACTTCCGACACTGAAAGTTTATCAACATATCATAGATCTTTCAGTCCCCAGAGGCTAGAGGTCCAAAATCAAAAGGTCATTTATGGTATGCACCTTTCAGTACTGAATGATATCCTTTTATGTTATTTTCAAGCATTATCATCCTGTATTAATATATTTTTTCTGGGTATCACCTCTCCTTTTTGAATGTCAAAGATTGTTACCAGCCATCACCTTTCATTGTTATTGGTCTCCAATCATCATTCTCCAAGGAAGCAAGAAATGTTAATATGAGAGAAAACCATGTTGTGTGTGTGTGGGCACATGCATGTGTTAAAATGTATCTCTACTCTAATTATCAACATATTGGGACTAAAAAGGTCTTAAAAAAGTAAAGCTTTCCAGTACCAGTACGTGTAGTTGTTAAAGGTGTAAGGCGCATCAAGGCGCAAAGGGCTCTTGGGGCCTAGGCGCAAGGCGCACTGGCAAGGAGTGCGCCTGAGTGAAGCAAGTCGCACAATATATAAAATCAAATAAATTTAATTATATATGTAGTTTATAAGAATAAAATAATAAGATTACTCAAATGTTAAATCTAATCCTATGGAGGGCACCAACTTTGGTTAAGCAAAGAATGAAATGGGAGATTGAAGAGGTTAAGAGTCCTAATTGAATGTTGAAAATTTTTTCATTTAATATTTTTTTAGGAAAATTCAATCAGGCGCACCAAGTACACCTCAAGGCGCAAGAGGTGAGCCTGGGTGAGCCTTCAGCCTAGGCACACGCCTAGGCTCACCTTTAACAACTGTATGTGTAACTATCCTTAAGAACTGTTTGCAGCAAAGGCGGTGAGAAACCTAAAATCTTTTAATATCAAAAAGTCACCTGTCAGAAAAAAATACTTCATTTACCCTCCCCATCCAAACAATATGAAAATGTTTCTGAAAAAGAAGATAAACATAAGTTTTTTCTTATTATTTCAATGTGTTTGAGGTTCTAAGTCATAAAAATCCCTATTTAAGATCAGTGAGGCAAATTTTTTGAGGCATTGGTATGGTTATCAAAATGTGGAAATTTTAGACATGTTCAACTAAATATTTATCAGTCATTTTAACTATTATTTAATGTTTTCCTGCAATTGTCCGGCTCCACCATCATCAATGTTATTGTCGCAAGATTACCCCATTACCACCACAATTCATGAGAAAATATGTTAACAGAGGCATTACTAGGAAAGAGAGAATGGCAAGCAAGCATAAGCCATGAACCAAAATACCCAGGTCAATGGTCAAGGTGATAGAGAAAGAATTTCTAATGCCTAGAATTTCTAATGCCTCTAATCTACCAAATACAATTATCTTTTCATTATCTTTGATTTTAGTATTTAACACAGACGTATCTTCAACAATGCATTTATGAGATGAGCTTAATTCAACATTTTTCCAAGAGAGGTTCTACCCTATCATGATTCCACGCATAAAACTCATTATCAAAGCCTCAAACCAAATTCCAGGCAGGTACACAAAGAACATTCCACCTTTTTGCAGCAGGCAAGCAAAACCCCCAGTAAATGTGGGTGCAAAGCAAGAAGGCATCTAATTCAAAGTCCAAATTAGGGCAATCACAACTGAATTGGGCTGCTGGAGTGAGATTCCATTGTCTTCCATAAGTATCTGGAGAGGCTTATTCTTCCTCTATTTCAAGAAAAATTAGATCTGCCAACGAAGCCGTTTATCTCCTAATGTCTCTCCTTTGTTTCACAAAGTTCAAGATTTCCACACTCCTTAAGGCAAATGACGTGACGGATTTCAATAACAACAACCTATGACTTAAAAGTTTTCATTAAGAAGAGATCTTCCTTTCCAATGTAGATTATAGAGTAACAGTTCGGTGGTTATTTCACTTTACTATCATTTAAACCAAAACCCTAGTGACTGACGAATTGCAGAGGAGGAGTGATATTTTGCAACATTGGTAGTGGAATTGGCAAAGTTGAGGTGGAAAAAGAAAAGGGATGAGAGAAGATTGGTGGGAAATGACAGACCAGCGTAGCTGTTGGTGACATCAACGGTGCCTTTGAAGGAGGTGCCAAGGAGAACGCCGACGACTCGCTTGCGGGTGTCAGTAGCGACTCTGTTGTAGTTGTCGACGATGCTGAGGAGGACGAGTGGGTGGACGATCACCTTCTCAATCGCCCTCGCCGATATCTGCTGCGTCTTTATCACGTCCATTACTCAAATTTCTCTCTCTCTCTCTCTCTCTCTCTCTCTCTCTCTCTCTCTCTCTCTCTTCTCTGCCTCCGAATCCAACCACCGCTTGCTCTTTTCTAGATGCAGAGTAAAACCCCTGAACAAGAAAACCATGGATTGATGCACTGGCGGGCTCCAAATGATACACGGGATTTACAGGATCACTCTTGCAGGAGTTTCAAAGTCTTAAGAGAGAATTTTGTCGAAGCATGCAGTCGCGAATCACGAGCTAATTGCTAATCGTACCTGTAGCCCCGGCCGAGTTGGAGCCCAATCATACTCTAAAGATTAATCTAACCAATCTAAAAAAATTTAAATATCATTTATTTATTAAACGCAAAAATTTCTTATAAAACGCATAGTGACACACGAGGTAAAAATAATAAAATTTAACGGCTTATTCAAAAACTTATTACAAAACTCTGTTCTTATTTGCTAGTTATCTAATAATAATACACATACATACATATATATATATATATCATGAAACTATTTGAAATCTCTACGATGATTTCAACCATGGGACAGTTTTATTTTTTATAAATCACTTTAAAATTTCAGGGTTTTAATTCAATGAGAACGGCTCCACTGAGATCTCAGTGAAAACGTTTTATTTGGGCTCTCTATAATAATTTAATGATATTTAAGTCATTCATAATATTTAATGCTACTTATTTTTATTAAGATAATACAAATTATTTTAATTAGAGGCTTATGATGATCACCAGTAAAAAGAGAAATAGAAAATTTTAAAAGATTAATATTCGTTTTCAGAGTTATTTCAATTTTATGGCCATGTATAAATAATTTATGGTATAATATTTCAATTTTATGGCCATGTGTGAATAATTTATGGTATAATATTTCAATTTTAGATACTAAATGGTCCGTTTGCCTTGAATTTACATCCGCCACAAACTCAGGAGGCATGCGAGCGTAGTTTCAGACAATCAATCGGTTTCATCGGCAACAGCAACAGTGTCAAAAGGCAATGGTTGCAGAATAAACCTCAATACCGAACGAAGTTGAATTGTAACGGTATTAATGGTGGGATTTATTAAAAAAAAAAATCTAAAACATTCAAGATCTATTTTAAGCAAAATTAGCGACTTTGGTTTATTTTTTTTTATCAAACCCATAAATGAAACATAAAGCAATATCTAAAAGTTATTCTAAAGGAATACAATAGAAGGCATAAATAAGACATGCCACCAATGCATGCATACTTAAAAATAACTACTATAGCTATAAAGCTATAAAAATGGATAAAGAACAAGATGCCTGGTCCACCTATTTTTTCCAAAGTACTGCCATGATGCTTGTGGGGTTGTGGATCAGAGGTTCCAGATCCTTGACTGCAGCACACGTCAACTTGCGATATAACTGATCGGTGATCTCTCGCCCAAAATGACGTTCGATTAATGACTCCGTGAAGCATCTGATATTCTTAGCCACTAGTTCTCCAGGCATGTCTTCAACATCAAGTGCAAGCAGCTCTAGCCGCTCTATGTTAAAAGACCCTTCGTTTTCTACTATGTTCCCAACTTCCTCTACTGATGGAATGTAGTATGGGACGTCGAAGGAGTCCACCTTCTCCTCGCTGAAAACTCCCTACAGAGGATACGTAATTGATGAACGTGAATGGGGATGCTTGTTTCGGGAGCATAATAAAATGCTCTTCTTTCATTTGGAAAGGCGAAAATTTTAAATAAACCCACTTGGGTATTTACCAAATAGACCCTATTACCTTTCATAATGGCAAATTAGCAAATTTGTTTTAGACATTTACAGAATAGATGCTATATATTACCGAATATTGTAAAATAAACCCCATTGACTAATGAAAATTAATAGATAAATTTTAAAATTAACAAATGCAAAACTTATAGATAGTGACCGAGCCATGTAGACAGGAGAAGGGGCAATTCACAATTCATATTTTAAAACATTCTGTTAAGAGTATTAATATTTTTTTATTTTTCGCAGAATTGGCCCCTCAAATAAAAAATTTGGGTGGAAAATAGGAAAAATTATAAATAAAATATATTAATAAATTTTAATATTTTTAGTTTTAGACCTCCGTTGAAATCCAGATATGCCAATTAGCCTTGCATGTGTCTGGTATTCTGTATGTGATAATGGTTTGGTGTGCCAGGACTATTTTGAGCAGTCCAGTTGCTTTGCATTTAGTTTTTTGAGAAACATTCCTAATTGGTCAAGGATTCTAAGCCAGTCCAGTAACAAATTAATTTTATAATTAAATATTTAATAAAGAATGCCCTTAAATATGTAATTTTAAAATATTATTTTAAGGTATTAATTTTATTTTATTATTTTAATGCATTAATTTTGCCCCCTCAACAAAAGTTTTGGCTCTACCATTGCTTATAGGGTTAATGTAAAACTATAAAACTTATTTTATAAATTCTTGAACCAATTCTCTCTCTAAGAATGATTGAAAATAATTCCTGTCTTTCTTTACACACAAATCATAGAGCATTTTTAATATTCAACAAACTGAATGTATTATTTCGAGCATATCCAAGCTAACCATTGTATTTCTTACTATTTAATTAGTGAAAATAATAAAAATTATCTCACTTACAAGCTTATGTAGGTTATAATATAAAAAATATTTTCAAACAATTTTATGAATTTTCATTTAGTGTGGCCCACCAAAGTACCCAAATATTGAAATTTTTAGAATTATAAAATTAAGTATAAAGACAAATTTAGTGGTTATAATAGATGCGACAAGAACATAGTTTGTAAAAAATGAAAAAAATTTCATGGTAAAACTAATTCGGTTGAAGAATTTTTCATATTTTGGAATAAACCTTGAGAGATCACAAGGGCAATGCTTCAGTAGAATCCTTCACGTGGATGAAATGTTGACGGCTGCTAAGGGCTTATTTGGATAGATGTTAAAAAAGGTTTAATTAAATAATATACTAAAATAATGTTTGCAAAGTACTAAAAAAAGATAAAATAGAAAATTTGTTTTATAAACAAAAAATTAATAAAATTCAATATATATAGGTTAAACTGTAAAAGGATAAGATTGGACCGAAATAGATAATTAATCAAATAAGGAAGGAAAAAAAAAATCCAGTCACACTCCGTCTCGATTTTTTAGCTTGAGAGTTGAGAATAACCTATAATCTTTGGAAATTTCAGCTTACGCTTCCGCCTTATCCTATTCTGCAGCCTTGGGTATTCTAGAGATGCAAAAAACTAATTTGGCTGCGAACTAGCGAAAGATGGATAGTGGTGGATACCTCTAAAACCATAGACGAGAGTATCTCTGATAATGACTCCCATGGGTGACAACTCTCCATGCTTGATGGATCAGCTGTTGGTCTGCCGACGAGAACAAGGACCATCACACCATTGGGTTGAACCTCTTCTGATCTTGACCTCAGAAATGAGTGGAAATCCTTTTGAAACTGTTCAAGGTAGGCTTTGAAAACAAGTGGCGGACTCGTCTTTGACATGAATATCTTCCCCTTGTTCAATGGCAAACCTTCTTTGCTGTAAAGACCTGGTGGAACCTAACAAATTCTCCACAATGTTAGCGACATTTTAAGAATTTATTAAACAGTGACTAAGTCTAGCTTGACTTGGCTGGACTCCCCAAGTTGGGGATGATACAGAGGGGGCTGACCCGTGGTATCGGCCAGGTAGCCCACATCCCAATCTCGGTAGAGTACGATCGACTCAGAAGTCGGATCCCTCCCAAATCAATTTGAGGTTGGCCTAATCGACGTAAGTCATCAGCCATGTCTGTTAGGAAAAACGGCCTCTTTTTCTTTTTCCAATTTCGTATTTTCTTGTTTTTTTTTTTTCACATTGTGTTTTCTAGCTTAGAAATCCCAAATCTTAATGCTGTGGGCCTGTTGGGATAACTGGCAATTAAAAGAAATGAACAGATGAAAAGAAATGATCAAAATGGTAAAATAATCTCATAGATCTCAGGCTAAATATACAAAGTGTTATTTATTGTAACCTAATTGAAATATTCAGAAATAAATAAATAAATAAATTTAGCAAATATTTATTTAATAAATAATTATAAAAAAGCTAAAATGGTTAAATTCTAATTTTTTTAAAAAATTGGGAGAAGGAATAAATATCTTAAAAATTATCTAATAATTATAAGGAGCATTTTTGGAATATAAATTTTTAATACCCCAAGAGGTGCTTAATGATTATTTAAGAAAAATCGGCTTACAAGCCCTTTTTATAGGCTCTACAAAACGTAACTTAGTTCTTAAGATAACTTATTTTAAATAAAAAAAGTTATAAGTCTAAAAAAATAAGCTAAAACAAATATGCCACTTAAGGTTCATGATTTGAGTCATACACCACAAAAATTTGCCAAGTAAAGAAAATTTAATTTCATAGGAGAAGGTGATTGCATGGTAATGTTGCCATTGAAATTTTCATGCAAATCGTCTATCTAGGCTCATAATGATATTTAAGGTAAATTCAATTCATTTATCTATTTAATATCATTTATTTAGTTAAGATTCACAATATTATCTAAATTGAAAACTTCAATGCACCATATGTAAATAAAGAGAGAATTTTAACGGAGGCGTATTCAATCAAACATTATGAATTTAGTAGTCTATTACTTTAGTATCTAATTAAAATAAAATTTTAAATTTATCTAAATAAGTGATGCTTATGATGGCAAATGGATTAGATTAAACCGATATATTATTGTGTGCCGTTGGGGTGTCAGTTATATAACAACATTAGGAATGAAAATGGATTTCGTGGTGTAAAATCTGCTTGAGTATTCTCTTGTTTTGACCAAATTAGCTGCCAAGGATCATTTAGTTTACAATTTAGCAGCTTTTTCAAGCATACAGCTATGAATCGTAATAAAAAGTCTGCTGAAAAAGCTTTTAACAACGGGCAGACTGATGAATCGTAATAATAAAGAAATGTAGATTCTAAAAGTAATGTTTGCTATAGTGATATTATCATGAAATCATTCCCGGTTTTTCAAAAATCAACTACAGCCATCGGTCTAACAAGTAAGGTCATTGAAGCATTGCAAGCTTTTAACCCATACCCATATCAGTACTTGGCTTGTGAGAATGCTACTAAAGTTCAAAAGAAGGTGATCTTACCTGAGAGAGCCAGTGGACACCATAGCTGGAATGTACCAAGTGTAAGCTCTTCTTTGGAAATAGCCTTCCATGAAAAGAGCCCGGAACACCGGCTATGTAACAGGGCAGTCCAACTTTCTCTTTTCCTTCTACAATTTCTCTACAGAAGGCTGGCAAACGCCGAAAGATGTAGTTGAAATCATTCCAGGGAAGATCGTTTAAGAACAAGTGAATTTCAGGTGTCGGCTGCTTGGATTCTTGGGTTACCTTCTCTACGGTGTTGATGATAGTTGAAACTACAGAGAGCATGTTGGGTCCACTGGCACAACCTAAATCAGCGGCCGTCAATATCTTGCTGGAGAAGCCGTTGCATAAAAGATCTTGTATGGATTTCTCAAGTATAGGCTTCGTTGCAGAAGCGATTCTCCCCTGCTTAGAACAGAGCATTTCTTCATAAAAGAATAATTAAACAATTAAACTGATTGAAAATGCAAAATATAATTCAAAGGAAACATGGGCTGTTTGTTCAGTTCTCTTATTCATTCCAGTCGAAACTTCAGACTCTTCCCATCTTAATCACATGTAAATTCTTTATATGCCATAATATTAACTCACTTTCTATTGATCCTTCTTCTATACATGCATATACGTGTATGCGTACGCACATGTAGAGAAGGGGTTCGTTTGTTTGAGAAAATGTCCTATTTGGCATTGACAGCCTAACGGAAGCCACTGAAAGATTCGAGAAGATTGACTTCACTAAAACCAGGAAAGCACTAGCGATGACAAACCAGGACTTATTGGAAGACATGCTCTGTCCACAAAAACAAAAGTTGATGGCACAGATCTGAGCCATAGGCACTAGAATAGAAATAAAAACAAATGGGATTTTAAGTGCGATGGACCGATGGTATTTGATGCTTTGGAACATGGATCAAACCGCGAATCTTGAATGCATAGCATAGCTATCGGCTCCGTCTCCTCCATTCATGCACAGCACCTGCTTCACTTCCATGTTGCTTCTCTTTCCTATTCGTACTGATTGAAGAGATGCAGTAAATTGGAAAGTGTGACTTTTAGTAAACTTTTTGTTAACTTTGGTGGGCATATATACAACAAGGAATAAAAAAACAAATACAAATTGAGTTGTTCGGATAATGTCATCATTTTGATACGAGACATGGTGAGGAGACTTGACCTTATCCATAAATTGTTATGAGGTGTGATTTATTCCACCACATTCCTAAAAGCTTTTGTCAGAAACTTCAGTCTTGATCGAACTATAGAGGTGAGGCATGGTGATGAAGACTTGATCTTATCCATACTTATCGGATCCGGTAGAAGCACCAGCAACTTAACCAATTTTAAACCAGGGGTAGGCTGGTGTGTGAGTTGCGTAAGCCGTGAGTTGGAGATGAATGAGTGGTCTAGGATACACAATTAGTCATACATTGCCGATGGGTATTTAGCTGTTTTCATATAGGATTTGAAAACCTAATATGTTGAAAAGTTGTATTATTTATTTAAAAACATGTTCATGTAATTGAATTGAAGGAAAAGCCATCCCAAATGTAATATTTTTACACAATGCATAATACCTATTGGATATGCTTAATCTTGTTGAAGCACTTCAGATGCACTATAAATTCCTTTAGAGCACTTACTTTGGGTGAATTTTGAAGCCATTGGTATAGATACCTGAGTGAGGGACCATGTGGATGAGCACATAGGTGAATGTGACTTAAAGCATGGAATAACATGGTGGCTTGTGGGAGAAACTTGGATACCGTGCGTCTAGCCACACCAATATGGATGCAGACTCAGGCCATTTGACATAATTTGGCCATAGAAAATGTTAATTTAATCCATTGATTTTGTAGGAAAAAGTATGTTATATTTCTGTGGTGAACTGTATTTACAAAATGTTAATTGACAATATTTAATGTAATCAGAAAGATTGACATCTTGGGCATAGTTCGCAGGTGGTGTGCATGGTTCACCATGCTTGATATTGGATTTGATGGGTCTTGACTGGGCTTTATGGGTATTTACCTGGCTTGGTAACAAAATTTGATGGATCTTAATGAAATCTAAAAAATTGAGCTGAGTCTTGATGGATCTTGATTGACCTTGATGATTTTTGATAAAGCTTGATGAGTATTGATGGGTAGCCCATACAACTTTATAAGGCCTTGACAGACCTTAATGAGTAGCCCATATAGTTCCTATGGCCAAATGGGCAAGTCTTCTGGGTCTCTAGTCTTAATGGACCTTCATGGGCATTGATGGGTTATTCATGGGTTGTTTGACAGACCTTGATGGGTCTTGATAGTTCTTAATAGACTTTGATGAGAGCTTGATGTGACTTGATAGAATACTTGATGGTGCTTGTCCACAATGTGCGATTAATATATTAATTATTTTGATGGACTTTGATGGTTTTCATGAGCTTGATGGTTTTTTATGGACCATGAGGGAAAATTTTGGACCTTGAAGAACCTTGATAAAGATACCTGAACCTTGATGGACCTTTACAGACATTGATGGACCTTGATGGACCCTGATGATGGACCTTTACAAAACTTTACAACTGATGATTTTTATCTTTTTTGCCATTTTGGTGGTTAGTGAGTAAAATGCATCATTTATTTTTGAAACAACATAAAAATATCACAAAAATCTTGTTCATTTATATGCGCAAAATTTTTGGATGTAGAAGAAATAATAAACCTTCAAACTGACCTTATTTTTTACACAAAAGTATCAATTCATTTATATCAATTTTTTTATATTAAATTATTATCCTTGATGGGATATTATGTGTCTTGCGATTTTGGTAGTTATACACAAAAAGAAAAAATAATTTGGTTATATCAAATTTATCACATTAAATTACGTTCATTGATGAGATAGATTTATGTGTTTTGTGATTTTGGTGATTGGACCTGGGAGAAGAATGCATAATTTTTTTTTGAACAATATAAAAATATCATAAAAATTTATTCATTTATGTGTGCAAAATTTTTGGATGTAAAAGAAATAATGAACCTTTAAACCAACCTTATTTTTTACATAAAAGGTGTCAATTCATTTATATCAAAATTTTTATATTAAATTATGGTCATGTATCTTGTAGGATAAATATTATGTATTTTGCGATTTTGTTGATTGAAATTGAGAGAATAATGCATAATATTTTTTAAATAACATAAAAATATTATAATTTTTTTATATATGTTCACCAAATTTTTGGATGTATAAAAATAATTGACCTTTACACCCAACTTATTAACTACACAGAAAAGACCAATTTGTTTATATGTAATTTTTCACATTAAATTACAGATCTTTGAGTTAAAATCTTTATGTATATACATTCTAACGTACCCACTAATTATATTAAACCTGTCTATAAAGAATAAATTATAATATATTATTCTTTAGAACAAATTTAAGGTATTAATATAGTTTTCATATGTTCTTTCTATGAGCACAAGGTATACAAAAAGAATCTACCAGCAAAGCTTAGGGAAAGAGCCTACCATGGGTGAGGATGATAATTTGCCCATGCCTCCTACCCCACATGCCCAATACTAGCCAAACATTACATACCAAATTTAGGCATGGGCATTGATTCCTGGTCATCCAACCCCATTACTGGTCTAGAAGTTCCCTACTAAACAGTTTTGTAAACCATCAAGAGAATACATGAGGTAGAAGCTGCGGTTCAATGAATTTTCAAATGCCCCTATAATAATCACTTCCAAATTGATATTAATCTGATTCACTATAGTAGTAGGTTTCATAATATTCTATCATGTCAATTGATATGCATTGTTCTTGCCAGACAACAACCAAAACCCGCCAAGTTGCACTTGATGTGTGGTACACTCATCCCAGTGCAGCCCACTTCAAGTGTGTGGAGTGGGCACTAAATATCACTTAGGTGGATGAAAGGTAAGCATCGCTCCATGTATAATTTTTCTTCATCTCAATGATCTGAACATATGATATTTGCTCATAATTTTTTTTGGAAATACTTTCAAAGTGTCATGCTCTTTGCAAGCAACACATCATGCTAACTAAAGGGAGCTTTCTATCCATGAGTAAGAATTGCAATATACGAGCACAATTTGGGAGTTTTCCTCCTATACAACACTTACTTTGCCTTCGGATTATGCAAGATCAATTGAGAAATTAAATTATTACCATTATATACACTTTAAATTTGTTTGACATGAATCTTTTGTGTGATGGGTTGATTAGGATATTGAGAAATTGCATATCCACCCACGTGGCAATGAACTCTAAAACTTAGGTTAAGGAAAAAGGAATAAAAATTCTTTTTTAATATTCCACATAAAACCAATGCTAATGTATATATTAGAAAATAAGAGCAGCTAAATGTTTATCCATTAACTTATAACAGATATTATAAATGTTTGTGCCTATTTGAGGTTGATGCTGTGATGGATCTAAATGGATAAATGAATTGTAGAATCAGTTGAGCATTTAACATGTGAAAGATGATGATGAAAACTACCTGAATGCACAAAAATATTACAGCTTCAGCATTGACTGCTCTTCTGTGTTTGTTATTTTCTCTTTTAACAAAATGATGCTACAATAGAGCTAAACAAAGCCAACTAGAATTTATAAAAATTACAGACATATTAGGGGGGGCTTTAATCAGTCTTATTTCACATCATATAAGAATTTACACTAACCCTTGCTTTTATCTCTCTAAGAATTTATTCAGTGTAGTTTTTGTAAGGGGGTTTTCACACCATAATCTTTCTTAGGATTCACATCCTTTTTTAGTACAAATGGGATGATGGAATTCACTTGTTTCCGCAATCTAGCATTGTTAATGAGGGTATCAGTCAGCATCTTCCTTATCTCATCATTTATTACCCTTGTATCATCTATATTAACATTTACACTAACCTGTCTCCTGTCTATAGATGCAATAAAGCTTTTATCAACTTTCATTGCTCAGTCTTAAGGAATCAAGAAATTGTACCTAGCAAAAGCAAATTTCATGAATTCTATCATTCGTAGCAACAGGAAGGGGAATTTGAAAATATGGCCATTGGTAAGGAATCCATAGTGGCAACTTCAAGAAATCTCCTCACAAGGAGTTGAAACTGTCATAAACAAATTACATTACATGTAAACAAATTGCATTACACATAAACTAGTCATAAACAAATTGCATTACACATAGACAAATTGGTTTTAAAGTAATACTTCAAGAAAAAATTGCAACTAGTCATAAACAAATCTCCAATGAAACCCACAAAACAACATTGGCAAGTAGCACAAAAAATTCAATGGTCTAAAATTTCATACAAATTTGAAAGTCAATGTTACAATTTTCTGCTTGCATTATACAGTTTTAAAAGATTACGTCCACTAAAATGAACATCCCCTATGATTGGATAGGGATCCTTTCATGAACATTGCATGACTTGGATGGAAGTTCTTGAGAAGTGCCATGATTCTTTGCTTTGAATATGAAGACTAGAAGAGTAGAGAGGACTACCGAAGTTAATGGTGCTCCTGTTGATATCCAGAGCAACTTTGGTTTCCTCATAATCTACAATCATTGATTTTTTTTCATTACTCTAAGAAAAATTAACCAATAAATAATAGAAAATTTTAATCTATAAATCAATAAATTAATTAAAATTTAAAAATGTCATCACGAAATGTGATATGTTTTGTTCTAGAAGTGATATAGAGGCTTACGATGTGTCGCATTATCAATAGAAAGGCTAGAAAGCAGGAGCCCATCAAGAGGGTTTGCCACGCCCACTGTACAAAAGGAAAATCATTAGAATCTACAAACTTAGATCTTGAGAATATCATCTTAACTCAACTTAGAGGTCAAGAAGATTATCAGCCTCCAAATGGTGTATTGATGCTCTTAGTCCTACAAGTTGGGACTACAAGCAACATTTATATTGTAGGACGAATCAAAGAAGTTTAATATAGTTGACATTTGTCGGATTAAAAATTGCTGCCAATTAACCATTTCCTTTTTCTATTTTATATGTTCATGGATGCATTTCATACTAGCATCTTAATGTTCTAATACCAATATACCATTATTTTTCACTCAACACTCTACATTATAAAGAAAACTGAAATAGAAGGTTGAATTTAGCCCCCTACCTCTAATCTGTGCTTAGAAATAGACAGCATAACAGGTAAAAATCTCATCTTATTAGTGAAATGTGTTATGCTAAGAAAGCCTTTCAGATGTTGCAATGATACTATGATTGCTGCACCAGCCATGAACCTAATCAGTGTCGCTTTTGATAGAAAATCAACTACAAAACCCAACTTGTAACATGAGTAGGAAAAATTCAATTAACAACTTTTGTCTTTTTATACCATACACCATAGACTAAATCTACAATCAGAACATAAGTAACTTTGTCATAAAGCCTCATCTTTGCAAGTTCTGACCATCAATTTATCATGGGTGGGATATATGATATGCCTGAAATGTGGGACCCCCCATGACAATCACCATAACATACAATCTAGTAAAGCCACACTTACAAGTTGAGTTAGATAATCAACTATCCTCAAACGGTGTGGCCCACCCAACAAATGGACCACTGTGATATGCAGATCAAGTAATCTTACAGATGCTTCTCAACATTTCCCATTAGATTCATAAATTCTTGCACCTAAAACATCTGGGGGCAAATTTCAAGGCTTGAATTCTCAATGCACATTAAAGGATGTGGTTCTCTTTGAGCAAAGAAATTATCTAACACATTAAATCACCTACCCCATCATTAACATCTTTGCATAGGTAAATAATCTACCAACGATGATTTTTTTCTCATAGCCAAATGATAAACCTTACTAATCAGAACTTGCTAGAAGACCCATCCTAAAAAGTAAAATGCTTATTATGAAACTTTATATTTTTTTCAGAAAAATCATGCTACTTTTTAAAAGTGTTTTGGACATAGCTTCAAGCATTTCTCACAAGTCGGGAAAAGAAGTAGATTCAGACATGTCATGACATTATGGGATTGATGGTTTCTCTTACCTCTCTTGCTGACCATCTTGCTGACTATTGTTAGGATGCAGCTTCTCCAAAGATTTTTCTTGATGTCAAGGGAAAAATATGGCTCCAGGCAATCAAGATTTCAAGGGATGTTGGAATTTCTACTTCAAATCGCTATCACAATGATGGATTTCTAGGAGGCAAAGGGCAGAGAGTAAAGGGAGGCTAGGGCAAGGTTGAATCTCAAGTCCAAAGCACTATCACAATTAGGGATTTGTTGAAGAGAAAAGAGAGAGGATGAATGTCCAAATCACTATCATAATTAGGGATGATTGGAAGGGAAAACGAAGAGGAATAGAGGGAGGCTACAATAAGCTGAAATTTCTAATCGGAGAGGCTACAGTAAGCTAGAATTTCTGATTAGAAGACATTATTAGGAGAAAAAAGGAGGCACATGAGCTTGGGTCTTCATGTTGAGAAGGGGAGGAACCGAGGAAGTGGGAGGAGAGATTTCCATCGAGGAGGGACAACATTGGGGAAGAAAGGGAGGGAGATTGGGTCTTCATGTCTAAAAGGGGGGAGTGGGAAGAGAGATTTCAACCTTAGAGGGACAATGTTGGGGAAGAAAGGGAGGACAAGAGCTTAGGTCATGGGAAAGCCTACTCGCAAGTAAGCTTATGCAAAATTACTGGGCTAGCCCTACACTCCTTCAACATCTAAAGCCATCTGTTTGCAATGGATGATGGAGTTTCTATTGTACAATAGTTTATAAATGTGTGTAGCATATCTTTTTCTTACCATAAATAGTTATAAGTTGTGACTTGTTCCATCACATTCCTAAAAGCTTTTGTTAAAAACTTCTATTTTAAACTATAGAGAAGTAAATGAATGTTGTAATGAGGGTTGCATTAGGTCATCTAACAAATGATCAATGGCACCGTAAACATGAGAAATACCAAGAAGACTCTTGAAAACAAGATCTTGAACAAAATGAATCTCAATGGCAACATGTGTTATTCTAGAATGAAAGACTAGATTGGTAATTAAATACGTGACTACAACAGGTTTGGAGAATAATAATATTATTATACCCAACTAGAGGTTAAATCAACGAAAGATCTCATTCATGGTCCAATCAGTTTAACCATTTGATCTGACTGGTTTAATTGGTTAGATTTTTTTAATTTTTTTAAATATAAAACAAGATTAAAAATTGAAATTTTAAATCTTATTCTAAATGCATAAATCTTTCATAATTAGGCTATATTGTTTAATTTATGTAGTTTGTTTCACTAATAAAAGTTGTTTTTCATATTAAATGGAATTAGATCAGATCGTTCGATCGATTGGTTCATGTTTGGATAGGTTGGACGGTCCTGTCTAATCTAATTTTTATAACAATGGAGAATAATATGCCAAGCTTGTTAAAAAGGGATTGAACCTAAGCAAGTTTAAAAGGAACATTAATCATTGCATGGTACTAGGTCTTAGTTGATGATCTAGCAACAAAGCTTTATTTCTAAGGTGATTAAGAAATATAACATTATTAGGACGAGGGAAATGATAAAAAAGAAGTGAAAGGTGGATCATTTAGATAGCTTGCCTAATCAGCATTTGAATAAGTAGATAAGAGAAGTCAATATTTTTTCTAAGAATGATATATTATGCCTTTGAGATATTAGAGAACTCTTTTAATTGCAACCCGATGTCTTTGATATAGTTTATATGTAAATTGAAAACTTTTTTGGTTACAAAACTCAAGTCAACGGAGTAAAAGAGAGGCATTGGAGAGCTTTCACTATGCTTTGATGACATGAAGAGATGTTGTTGAATCGATGAGCCGACCATTAGTATTAGAAGCAGTGAGCTTGACTCCATTACAAATGTTTGTAGTGAGAAAACTATATAAACACTCATTGGTACCGTTGGCTTATATTAAAACTTGGTTGAGAGGTTATTATTCTCCCATACACCCAAGGGGCATAATGGAAAATGCAAAAAGTGTGTGTGCGTGTATGAGAGGCTGAATTTGTTTGTGTGTGTTAGTTTTGCTAGGGTTTGTTTTGAATGAAAAAGGGTAATCCTTTCTGCATCCTCAGCAGCACTCTTCTCCTCCATCCCCCCAACCAGTAGTAATTGCCCCATCTTCCTCCTGTCTACCAGTGCCATGGCTTGCATGCTTTAAGCCTAAAAGCAAAACCTTTGTGCAGTCAACATCATCCCTCTAATTTTCCCTTGAGTAGTGGCGATTGATGTCATCTCCCTTCCACCTGACAATGGTGTGGTCTAAATGTTTAGAGCAAAAAATGGAAAGAATTTTTGCACTCTAGAATTTTCTTGTCTCTCTTCCACCCGATAGCGTTGTCTTCTCTTCCATCTCCTTCTTAGAGGCAAATATTGAACCGTTTGCTTTTCCATCGATGATAGCACCACCATCAGACACGTTGCCTATGCCCCTACACATCTTCTCAGCCAAAGCCCTCTGACTGTGCATAAATAAAAAGGCATTTTGCAACTAATACTTTGGCATCAACATTGTGTCTAAGATTTTGCACTTGTAAGTTGTATCCTTCATATTTTCTTATTTCTCATATGAATGATTCATGGTACTTTACTTGGGAGTTCATAATACTATGGTAGCAATGATAGTTTCTATTTCCTTTGTTTCAAACTTGACACTAGGTGCATTTGATAGATGAACTTTAGGCGTAGTTTCCTAGAAATGACATTTGCATCAAAATGCATAAACGTGAGGACACTTGATTTGAATCAGAATGTTGGTTACATCATAGTGGGTCCAGTTTAATTAAAATTAAAAGAATTCTAAGGAAGCCTTATATTACCAACAATAGGCCAATTTGATAGATTGAGTCAAATTAAGTCCAATTCTGGCATTAGATAGTACTCATGGATAGATTGAGAGTTTCAGACCTTTTATTTGGTGTAGCCTATCATCAGATGATATTCTGCCCTAATTTACTTGAATAATTAACTTAAAATACATCTGCTGAATATAATGAGCACCCATTTGTCTGCCCTTCTATAAAATTTTTTACCAAATCCATTCTAAGTTGCCATACTCTTATAACGTACATGTTTGCACACTGTCATACTAGATTTTCTTGGGACAGTAAAGGGGTTATATAGAGAATTAATTTTTTTTGAGTCAGAATTCAATTTTGATAACATGAAATGCATGTGTTTTTATCTAATTTGATTATTTACTCAGATTCATTGTTTTAGTGCTTCTCTCTACCCATGTAGGGAATTGGCGCCTAGATTTGTGATCTGTAAGGAAGGAAAAAGGTGAATACATTTACCACTGCTATTTCTTGCAGGATTGTATAACAGTGTGATAGCCATTGAGTGATGCTGGGCTGCAATGCAATGGAGGATGAAGGGTCATCTGAATATCCCAAGAAGGCATTCATGAAGAATAATGAAGGCATGAGTGTAGTTCCTAATGTGCTGACAGATTTAAAGCCATGTGAGGGGCAAAAATTTCGGGATGAAGAATCAACTAGAGAGTACTATAATAGTTATGCAAGGAAAGGTGACTTTAGCATTCGAAAAAATTAGGTTCGCAAACTAAGAAGCACCGGTGAAGCAATATGGTGGCAATTTGTTTTCTCTAGAGACAGTGTTTGGCTTAGGCTTAGGGCAACTGTGCCATCTAGAAATGAAAATTAGACTTGTCGGAAGAAAATGCGTCCAACATCAAGGGTGGGTTGTTGTGTTTAAATGGTCATTCGAAAGAATAAGAATGGGTTGTGGTTGGTGACAAAGTTTACTGAAGAGCATAATCATATGCTGGCAAATCATGAGGAAACACTTTTTCTAAGGTTACATTGCATAGTGGATCCAAGTCACATCATTTCTTGATTGATCGTGGCAAAGTGGGAATTGGTCTGTCTAAAGCATACAAGTTAGCAACTGAGAGGTTCTCTACAAGCAACAATGAAATAAAATTTACAAAAAGGGATGTTAGGAATCATATGTATCGCTAATGAAGGAAGTTTCTAAGTAGGGATGTAGAGAAGATGGTGGAATTTCTATTTGAGAAGCAAGATCAGGACCCAAACATGTTTATTGTCATCAAGAAAAATGATCTAGGAGAGCTTATGCCTGCATTTCGGGTGGATGGTCGTTCAAGAATAGATTTTTTGGCATCTAGGGATATTCTTTGCTTAGACACTACTTATCAAACCAATCGTTATATGATGCCATGTGCTCCATTTGTAGGTCTATACCACCATAAGCAAACTGTTATATTTGGGTGTGGTCTCATTTGTGATGAAACATTGGATTGTTTCCAGTGGTTGCTTAACACCTTCAGAGATGCAATGAGTGGACTATTGCCGAATCTAGTAAAAACTGACCAAGACTAAGCAATACAAGTTGCTATTGAAAGTGTTTTAATTGGTATGGTTCATAGGTATTACTTTTGGCACATCCTATGGAAAGTCCCAGAAAAACTTGGAAGGTGGTATAGAGAGCACATCAATTTCCAAAAGAACTTCATTAGATGTGTGTATAATAATATTAGCCCCATAAATTTTGAAGTACAATGGCATAGGATGTTGGCATGTATGATATTAAGTGCCATGAGTGGTTGAGGCAGTTGTATGCTTGTCATGAAAAATGGGCACTGATCTACCACAAGGGGACGAGATTCTATGGGATGTGTACAAATCATTGGAGCAAACATTTCCATCCTCTGATGGGCCTGTAATGACACTTCTTGAGTTTGTAAAGAAGTTCAACAAGGCATTAGTTAGGCGATGGTTAGATGAGGTGGATGCAGATAAGAAAATCAAAGAGTATGCTCTAATTTGTCGAATAGTTATGTCGATGGAGAAAGCTATGTTCCAAGTTTACATAATGACATATTTTAAGGATTTACAAGAGAAAATGTGGTAGAGTGGTCTGTATCTTATGAGTTTTGTTGGTGGGGATGTTGACAAAGCAGTATATGAAGTATTTAACCCCAATGGTGAGACTGATGCACGCATTCTTGAATACAGTTAGTTGAGGAATTGTGGAACTTATAGTTGTTTAAGTTGGGATTTTGTTGGACTTATGTGTAGACACATGTTTTTTTTGTTCAAACACTTGCACATCGTTCAAATGCTGCCATATTTCATCCTACAAAGAATGTTAAGAGATCTGCACATGGGGTTGAATGTGAGGAGTGCACCATTCATAGACCCACGTTCCATTGCAATTGAGGAGGTACGAGCTACTTTAGAGCAATGCATGACCTCGTAGTTGGCCATTCAAGGTTGATGCACCATGCGCTGCTTGTAGGGACATAGATGTTCAGTGACCTTCAAGATATGAAGAGGTTATATGCAAGTGCTGATGAAGAAGAGGGAGAACAAGGGGAAAAAAATTGTATTGAGATGGTTGTAAGTAATGGGATCGAGGGCAATGGTACTCTTAAAAACCTAATAGTGGTTCACGGTTGTGGTCGTCCAAAGAGAAGAGGAAGATAATTGAATGTGGAGAAGCATTGTAGTTCAACATCTCCTGCACTAGGTCTAGATTAGTAGTCCCCCTCTATACTTGGTGCACTAGAGGCAAATTTGTCTTTTCAGTCCATTTAATATGTACTCTTATATTGAGCAGTGTTATGCTTGAGATCCACCTTTCACTATGTAATAATAATGTTCTTAAAGGCCTAATAATTACAGAACTATATGGGTTTTAGTAACTTTCTTCTAGTAGATCCCATGTAATTTACTATTATAATTAGCAATTGGCTGGTATTTGGAAAATGAATGTTTTTTGGGCCTACACATATGGTTGTATTTCATGTGTGTTTGAGTGGTTCATTCCCAACTTATGCACTAGTTTCTCATTTTTTTACATGATTGGAATTATTTATTGGCTTTGTAGTGGTTGTAAATCGTATTTTGCAATGTAAATATTCTATGAATGTGTTGTGTAAGTGCATCTATGTTATTTATCCAACAATTACTTTGCCAAATATTACACAAGTCATGTTACTATTCTCTAAATAAATGTCATCCATTTAGTATTAAGTTAGTACAATCATAAGCTCTAAGATTTCAATTTTTTGGTTTATAGCTATCATTTTTAGCCCTATATGCATTATTATATTATAGCTCTAATTGGAAACAATTTCTATATTATAGATTCATTTGATATGGAGAGTTGGGAAGAGCAACCAGCTATAGAGATTGTGGTGGAAGCAACATTCTCCATGCATGGTTTTTGAGCGTTGATGAACTCACACTAGCACAATAATAATCAGCTTGTGAGATGGGCTTCGGGGGGTTGCTCTCGCTCTCTCCAAGAAACTTACCCCTCCTTTGCTAAGATGGCTGGTTCTGCAGTTTGATGTCCTCGAAAAGATGTTCCACATCAATGGTTAGTTAATTGGCATCACCAATAGGGATGCTCTAATGATCCTTGGCCTCCCGATTCATGGTAGAAGGGTTGATACTATGGAGAAAATTGTCGACTCAGAGGACATGAGGACACACTTGCACCTCAAGCCTCAAGAAGGTGTTATTCACATGACGAGGCTAAGGGAGTTGATAAAGAGTGGTGAGGCGGGGCCTCAATTCAAGTAATATTTTACCCTCTATGCACTTGCTTCCTTTTTGTGTCTGTCTGCAAATGGGCGAGCACATGACTACTATCTCAATCATGTTAGAGATGCAACTCAGATACGATAGTATGCATGGGGCACACACATGGTGAACCAATTGAATCGAGCCTTAGTTGCATTTCATGTGTCTGACAAGCATATCATCAGCGGTTGTATGGGTTTTCTGTAGGTAGACCTCCAAAGCTTGCCACCTTGGCACCTGTGTTCAATTATATATTTGATATTAAGTGTTTGTGGTGTTCCTTATATCCAATGTTAGCATTGCAAGTGTGGTATTTAGCAGATGTCCAACATGAAAATGTTATAGAGCCCATTAGTAAGCCCTCTCTTCCACTTCTGGCACATTGGACCGATGATAGAGCTAGGAAGAAGTTGTCTGCAATATCAGTCATTGGCTTTGGGAGTTTTCAAGTCCGAACTTTCATGTTACATAGCAAACAAAATTAATTATTGTATTTCATGACTTTGATGACTTGTTTATGGACAAGATTGTTATAGGTTGTGGAAGAGATCATGGGTGATCTAAACATTGAACTATTGGAGGTTGAATATGGAGTTGTTGCTTGTTTGATAATGCCTAACCACCAAAAGCAGGATCCCCCCAACGTGCCTCCAGTAGCTGGACCCAACCCTCCATCATAGATGCCCCACCACATGCCAGAAAGGGTTAAGCCTAATCCCCTGACATAAATTTCCCCCATGGTGCCAGAAAGGGTTGAACCCACTACTTTGGCGCAAAGTGTGGTAGGGAAATCTTCAAAGGATGGCAACAGAAGAGACTAGGAGGGGGGAGGGTTGGAGGAGCCTAGAACATGGTGACAAGCAATGTAGGTGAAGGCTGATGCACTTGCCTATCACTTGACAGTTTGTGGTGAACAAGGCAAGGTGGCTGGCAACTCAAAAGCTATCTGAGGTGCTTAAGGTAGGACCTCATGGAGCCTTTGTATTCTTTAGCATCAATATACCATGGTTATCATAAGGTGAAAGATTGGTTTGATATTTGTATTTCTTTTAGCTTTTACATGATTCAAGACACCTTGTGACTAACAATCACCTTTGTTTTTGATAGAGTAATCAGGTATGGGCACAGTTTAACAAGACAAGTTACAGCTTTGTGGTGGAGCACATGAAGATGAGCACCATCCACGGGTTGTCCATCAGTATACATTTTTTATATCTGCTCATAAAGTTATAGCTTATAACTATTTATGGTGCCTATGTGTATGCTGTGGAAGAGATCCTAGAACGAGTGCATCACAAGCTCTCAACTGTCCCACCTACATGCCCATCGAACAAAACGATGAGTGAGATGGTAAGACATTCCCTTCATCTCAAATAGGTCTTTGCATATTTGTAAAATGCCACGTGTAGAGAATAAATTCCTTAATCTCCCTTATGTGGTATTTGGTGGGCAACTGAATAACCGCAATTTGGGCTAGATGCAAATCCCTTGGTGGAGAATATTGTGGACCCTTCAATGGGCATAGAAAAGCATTAGTCTCTAGTACAAAAATCACCAACTATGATGTTTGAAGGCATAGGACAAGAAGAGCCTACACTGTTAAACTAAACAGTGCATACAATAAATAGCCAAGTTTTGATGACGAGCAACAACATATGAGTGAACATGTGTGGTATTAACAGTTGTGTTTCCAAGCATTGCAGAAATAGATATGAACATATAGGGAAACAACTCAAATGGAATAGACAACATACACTGTGAATGCATCAGCAAGTACAATCAACTGACCGAAAGAAGACAAGTATGATCAGAAAGAATGACACTAAAACTTTGAAAAGAAGCCATCAAGTAAAACTATAGCCATAAAATTCAAGCCTCAATGAGTGATCAAGCAAATCATCTATAGATAAAGTCAGTGTCAAGTAGCATCTGCCTCAAGAAGAGTCAGATAAACCATTTCAAGGATAAGTCAGAAAAGCTGCTTATAATCAACATTTGTCTGCAACAAATAGACGAATTCAAAAGCAAGAGATGAAATAGAGCTGAAATAAGACAAATGAAGAAGCCAAAATGGAGTAAAATTACTCAAGCAATTGTCTCTCATATAAAGCTCATCTGAAAACTGAAGAGGCTAAGAAGTTTATTTGCAATCTCTGCAGAAAATATAGAAGACGAAGTAGAAGTGGCACAGTAGTTACAGAAGAAAACTTTGTCTACCATCTTTATCTACAAGAGTTGTTTGCCACTTGCAATAGTCAAACCATCATACAACCATTGAAGAAGCAAGTCGTCCATGCCTCAATGAGTAATCTTTTATTTAATAGACAATCCATCATATGAATGACTAAAAGGTAGATTCATCTGCATGCCATAACTTCGTCTATCACTTACTATAAACAAACCAACAGACAAATTATTTGGAAGACTTTGCCTGCGGCCTGCAACTTCATTTGCTAATTTCAATAGATAAATAATAGACAATCATTTTGTCTATCGGGGAAGAGGTTTTGTCTGCTAAGAAAAATCATCTACTACTTACAAGAGACAAAGCCACTTGGGCTGATGAAAAAAAGAAAAAAAGACTTCGTCTATAGTAAAAGTCACTTCGTCTGTTGTGAAAAAGCTTTGTCCGCGTCACAAGGATCATTTGTTACTTATAATAGACAAAGCAACAGACAAACCTAACTCACCTGTTGAAGGAAACTTAGTATGCTAAGAGAGTGTCATTTGATGAGCAGTGAAGAAGAAGAACTTCATTTGTACTTTAACAGTTCATCTGTTACCTATAATAGACAAACCAGTAGATGAAGTAAAATGCTGCAATGGTCTCTGACAGAATTGAAAAGATGAAGTTACCTATTATGGATTTACTTAGAGCCACTTTGTCTATTACCTATAAAAAAGACAAATTCAAGACATGAATAGACAAAGTTCTAAGATAAAATATGATATATCATAAAAAGTAGAAGCCACCTATACCAGAAATCTCTGACTATACTCTCCAGTCAAAATCTCACTCAAAGCAGATTTTATTAAGCAAACTGAACAAATCGAGATTAGCTAAAGATGAAAAGAAATTCAAAGGAAAGTAGTCTACATTCTAATAAAGGTTGAAACTCTCTGAGGCTGTATCTCTTCAGGCTTAATGGGCATCTTTCTATAATTATGAAAGAGTCAGTTAAGTCGAAAAGTCTTCATCCGATGTTTGCTAAAACCAGAGAGGCATCTTCTTCAAAGAAGGCGCTGCAGGCTTTTTAGCTACAAATGAGTTTCTCAAGAAGATAACTTTTTAATGGAAGAAATCAAAATGGTCTTAAATATTAAAAAGAAAGCCAACTACCTCCAAAGGGCAAAAATTTTTGAAGCTATATAAAGGTAGTACAGTGTCAAAAAAAAGGTTGAGGAAGCTAAGGGAAAAATAAGAACAAAGCTTAAACGAGTGACATCTCTCAGAGTAAAACTATGCTTCCTCTTAAATAATCAATCTCCATTAAGCTGATAGACAATGAGCCTAAAAGTTTTATCTTAATCATATGCCTAGAGTATTGATATCTAATGAGCTTCATTGAGATATTATTTTATTTATGAGCCTAAATTCTGTACAAATTAGCCTAGCAAAAGAGACAAAGTAATGTACAAAATGAGTGCTGATAACCAGCTATGTGAGTTGGTGATGAGCTCAAGAAAACTACATTGTATGAGTTATTAGTAAGCTCTGGAAAACCAACAAGTTTGCTGGTAATCTTCGAAACTAGTGAGTTTCCTGGTGAGTTCGTGAAACCAAAAGAGTATTGGGAATCCTATGTTTATGCCCCTTAGAGATGAAATTCAAAAGAGTATTGAGAACACTGTTTATAACCCCTAGAGTTGGAATTCAGAAGAGTGTTGGAAGTACTTTGTATTTCCAATATATGGGATATAGTGGAACCCAAGGCACAATAAGTGTGTGCACTTGGAAAAGTGGATGTAGGGACAAGGGTCCTGAACCACTATAAAAATTATTTTGTGTTTTGTTTGCATGATTTTTTTGACTTGCATATAACTATTTCATCATGATAATTCACACATTGCTACACACACAATTACATCCCTAAAATACGAATGGCTAAGAGAAGTTGAATTTTGAAGTGAAGCAGTCACGTTGATTAATTCAATAGATAGAAACTACATATGTGCTGCATTACTATTTCTTCTTAGCTCATTAATTTTTATTTGACCATAATTTTTATATCCTCAATTCACTCCTCACCTCTTGAGCTACTCATTTACATGGGACCAACATGCACATGGTAAAGAGCTTGCTTCGGATAGGGATGAGGATGTCGTGTTCATGGAGGCAACTGCAAAGGAGGATCCCAGCCCCCCTTTGTCATGGATTATGAAAGAGAAATTTAGCTCTAATGACTAGGTCTCCCAACCAGCCATCGACTAAGAGATCCAGGTGATTGTTCAAGGAAGTGCCTGATTCACAGGTAGCACCAGGTGCAGCAGGTGGCAAACCAAGTGCAGTAGGTGGCAAGCCAAGGACAGCTTGCTCTAAGAGATCTCTCTCACAAGGAGTGGATAGTCATGGAGTACGCTTTTCATGACTCCTCTAAGGACAACACGTGGGTAGTTGGCTACGTAGTGATGTTAGAATGTTTAACTTGAGCACTAGTAATATATGTTGTTAAACATTGAATTGTTCATTTTTCATGCATCGGTTAAGCATGACAGTGCGATATTGATAGCTTTCTTACTTTTTTTAGAGAACTGATATTTTCATGGGGCATACATTTTATGGCAGAGGTGATGGATGCCTATGTGGCCCACCTCATGGAGCAAAGCAATTGGGAAGGGAATAAGGCGTTTTAAAGTAGATTCTACTTTCACAGTTCCTTCAGGGTAGGTTTCACCCATGGGTGATTGTGTTTTTTCCATGGTTCTCGTACCCAAGTGCACACTGGTCTAGATTAGTCCAGTAGGCTTACAAATTCTTCTTTGTATATGTGTTTATTAAGGGATTACATCATCCTAACAAGGATCATTGTAGATCAGGACTTAGGTAGGCACTTCACTGTGGAAGAATGGGTAAAACCACAGACATCTGTACAACATATTTATGATTTGCAGTGTATAGTAGATGCTAAAGTATTGCCCACTTTTGTGTAAGTCATGGTCCCCATATGCAATCACGACAATTGGTATCTATTTGCAATGAATATTCAAAAATATATTATTTATTTTCTGGACAGCCTAGCCTATGGATCCATTCGCCGTGAGAAGGAAATTGTATTGTTCATGGTTAGTATGATAGGATACTTGCATTGGCTATTACACTTATACATCAACAACTTTTAATTGTTAGGCACTACTTAGCAGACAAGTCTAAATTTGACAAGTTTCACACATCTCATTCAATTTCTATTTGCTCAGGTTAAGGCACTAGAGAGCATTTATATTGAGCTTGGGGTAGCGCAAGCTGTTTCCAAGTTTGAGCGGGTTATAATTAAAGATGCATCTCGACAAGAGAATAGACAAGCCAACATTGAGTCCATTTGTCCATACATGTTTATTTATGATCAACTTATCTTTTGCTTAAACCTAATTGGAAATACCCTCAAGCGTGACTATAGGATTTTTGCCATTGCAAATCTAGTCCACTTCACTAGTCTTGGGTTGTTATTGTATTCTATGGTAAGCAAATTCGTGCCTCTCATGCTAATCCATCGTTGACCACACTAATGCAACATCTTGCTTGTTCTCTCTCTCTCTCTCTCTATATATATATATATGTTTAACGAATAGCTCCCTCCATATATCCAATAGGTGGACATCGAACAGATGCATTTTCACATGGTAGCACAGCTCATTCAAGTTCCATTAAATCAACAATTGGATAAGCTGCTCCTCAAGGCGTGGACATGGTCAAAGAAGCCCATACATCCATATGATGCTGTCCACTGACCCTTGGCAAATGTGTCACCCCTCCTTTTTGCCCCTTTTGCTTAATGTAGAGAGCTAACTATAGACAAATAGAATCATTTGGCAATAATCTTGTACATAATACTACCCACACATGGTATTTTGGGGAGTCTCAAACTTGGAGATTGAGTGGTGGTAGCCATTGGAGTATAAACAAATTTATCAATTCCTTTTGGTATCGTAGTCTGTGAATGTTACTATTTTAGCAGTGGTTGAAAAATGTTTAATTATCGATTATATCTAGTATGAATGTCTATAAATGTGACTAACTTTAATAGGGGTGACTGAATTTTTAATATTATCAATTTGATCTAGTATAGTTTTTTGTGAATGTGACTAGATGTCTTTGCCGGTGGTTGGAAAATACCACCAGATGGTATGCTAATGTGGAACATTTACATTAACTTAATTGCCACATCTCTACAATAGCATCACCCATTTCTAACAAAACAATAGCCACTTGTGCTCTATGCTTGCTATTCAATGCACTAACCGTATTTAGTGATGAGGCTTAGATGGCCCTACTCTATCTACACTTCTGTGGTAGTGGGGATAGTCATCTAAAACAACCCTCTTCTTCACCTTCAGTGGGCCTTACCACATCTCTACAAACCCTACATATGCCACTTGGGCTTTAGAAAAGGGTGGCATAAGATGCATGAGTGGAGTTTTTAAACCTAGTTACCTATGGTATCACTTTTGAGTAGCTCGCATATATCCTTGGGCGGTGGCCAATGAACACGATATGAAATTTCTTGGGTGTCATCTCGCTGTCTGTGAACTTCTTCCCACTTCCCTAGTTACAAACCAAGAACAATCTAATCAGTGAGTGCACAACACGAACATAGCAAGGTGATGGAAACACAACTCACAAATGCCACTTACCCAAACAATGCAGACATAGGTAGTGTCATCTTTAATACCCTCCAAAAGATGAATTCAGCAGTAGACGTCTATGTAGGCTTGTTGAGCTCCATCTTTACATCTGATTAGCCATCATATCACACTTATGTAACCTTGTTATCTGGTGTATTCTATGCTATGCTAAACACTAGTGTTAGTTGCTTATAAGTGTAGACTTTCAAAATATTCTCATGTGGAGCAAGAAAGCTTCAAAATGTCTACGTCTTACATATCTAACAGTGGTACTAGACTAGGATCTATGGACACTTGATCTTATCCTAATAACACTAGCAAAAGTGGAGTTACAGCCAAGGCATTCACTGCAAACCACCTCCACTGGACAAATAATGTTGACAATGTAGGGGGCAGGCACAAAATGTATCCACACTGGCACTGCTAGCCTTACGTTGCTCTTCACGTCAAAAAACTTATTTACAAGTTGGTGTGATCACCAGCTAGGCAAATCACTTCTGGGTTTGCTTGGCACAGAAAGATGCATGATTGCTGAACTTATTTGTCAAGATGCTCGAGGCTACACTACAACACCACATCTTGTTAATCCTCCAAACGTGTATTTCACATACCCTTGTTAGCGAAACCTATATAAATTAAGGCCAACCTCTTTCCATAACGAAAGATAAGAGGATTCATATGTGTAATTGTAAACTTACTTCATTTACAACAACGGACCCAAACCAGTGTAATGCTGCATAAGTATAAGCATGGGGGTGCCACAATTCCATCTACATGAGAACTAGTTACCTTTTGGAGGAGCCTCAACTATATTAAATAGTATGTGTTAATAAATACTCTTAACTTGAGTAGCAACCGCAAATTAGTTAGCCTAGGAATATACTCACCACCTCGGTTGCCGACAATTGAAGCCTCTCCTTGCATCCTTTCATACAAGGATCCAAAAAATGTATCTCCCTGAAATGTAGGTGAATCCCATGTGTGACCCAATGTATTCCCTTAATTAGCATTGGCACAAATACTTGCATGCATGTAATCCACAAAACACATTGAGCCTATAAGGCCTACTCTAGACAATTACTAGAATGGCTTAGGTAACAGGATGTGTTTCATAAACTAATATTGGAACTAGAGCAGTGCATGAAGTATGATATGTATGCTTAGGCCACCTGATTACTAATTATGAAACAATCATGCGCACCTCAGTAAGCCCAACCATAATTAAACTTGGTGTATTTGCATAGTATTAAAGGAATGCCAAATTAAGGAGTACCCAATCAGCGTCCAAAATGTAGCACTCATTGGTCTTCACCGTAAATAATAGCTCCATACGCTTCATGCAACCTACCAACTCCATTTGTTATCAGTGAATGAAGAAAGGGAATGGGAAGTATTATGGAGTACTCATGGATGGTGGTCCTCAAACAAATGAAACTATATTAAATCAAGTGGATTACATACAAATCTTGAAAGCATCTCACCTTGACATTTGTTAGGAAATAATGATGCTTAACCCCAACAATGCTCTCCCTTTGTCTAAAGTTCAAGAGTAACAGGTATGCATCATCCCCCTAATCCATAATCAACACAGCTCAACCCATTAGAAACTGTTGAAGTACAACTTCTATGAAATTTCAATGATACAAGAAATGCATAACTCATGACTCAAAAAGGTGGGATCCTTGAGTGTTTGAAATAACTCCCTTGTAATTATAATGAACTAAAGAGCAAACACAATAATTCTACATAGATAAAAAAAAAGAAAACACTTGCTCATATGTCTATTCAACAAGGTTGGAAACGATCATGAGATGCTTGCCAAATTTGTTGAGTTGTCATTCTGGATCAACATACGCATTGTGGAATGAGGTTAAGAGGATTTGAAAATGTAATATCAAATTATGTACCCTAAGCTAGTTGTAGTGCTATTTAGACCCCTTTTAATATGGAAGAGTTGTGATTGGTTTGACTAACAATGACAATGTCTATTGGTCTATTGTGGGATAAACTATTATGATCTTGCGTAAAGCAATAACAACAATCATTTTTGGTGAGATGGGGCAAAGACTAAATAAACTTAAGGCAAGTTCCATAAAAATTACCATTCGCTTCATTTAAGAGTTGATATTCTCACGAAATCTCTTACCACCAAACTTCCACACAAAAGGTGGGTTAGGTTAGCCAACTATGGGGATCTAGGGGGACACTTTTCCTATTGTTATATTTTGTGCATGCTCATTTGTCAATATTCGCCAAGCAAGGTTGACCTACTTGCGGTGACTGGATTACTATAGAGGCCATCTATATAAATAATCTACTTTCTAACGCTCCATACAATCTCTTGTAATACAACCACAAAGCTTATCTTAGCAGGAAGTCTTGTAGTAATATGGTGCATGTATGCCAAAAAGTGTGTAGAAATTAGATGTTTAGCACTTGAGCACTTACGTTGTAGGCATCATGTAGCATGTCAGCTCAACCATTCTCCTCCTCGAGCTCCCATCATTGCTTCTGCATAATAAACTGAGTTAACTTTAGCTCTATTAGCCATGGAGAAATGTAAAATTTTCAAGCCTACCCATCCACCTGTGCTACCTCCCACACCTGCGTAAGCATTGCTTGTAGGTTGGCGAGTGCATTTGATGGATTTTTGGGATCCATGGCCCACAACAACATCTTTCTAAAACTAATTCACAAAATGCATACTCAGAAGCAAGTAGGAGAAGAAGCTTAGCTATTGTTGGAAGTGTAACTAGAGCCAAGCGATTGGCCAGTAGGGGCTTAACTGCTCCTTCATAGCCAATTAAAAATAGAATTAAAATTGTGTATGGCCTCTTAGCTACCTTCACTCACTGTTATTTTCCATGTGTTGGTAGTTCATGTGTGTAGGTTGCATGAGTGAACTGACAAATATAAAATTGTCAAACCTATGCATCCACCTATGTTGCCTCCCACATTTGCGCAAGTCTTGCTTGTAGGTTGGCGAAAGCATTTGTTGGATTTAGGGGATCCATGGCCTACGATAATAGCTTTCTAACACTAATTCACAGGACACACACTCAGAAGCAGATACAAAAGGAAGCTCAGCTGTTGCTGGAAGCATAATCAAAACCCAGTGATTGGCCAGTAGGGGGCTTAATTGCTCTTTCAAAGCCAATTAAAAGCAGAATTTACAATATTTTAAGATGATATCAAACTATGTATAGATAGGGAAATTTGCATTGATGATAATCAATCTAGAAAGGGGCCCATAAAGGACTTACAAACAACCCATTAGGGGTACATACTATTCATTTACCCAAGGATCTAGCCATAAAAAACCAATTATAAATAATTCAAATTGACTAGAGAGGCATTGAATCAATAATTTCTACAAATTTTCATGCCATGAATTCTATATCAGAGAATATTTTTTGGCCCATGTAGTTGAGGTCGATCAAGAACGTCAAGCCAAATCAATCCCTTTAAATGTTATATCTTGTTCGTCAAGCTTGGCGTGCCCAACATATTTAGTCAAGGCTTTTCAACTAAGCATAAATTGAATAATTCAATCCAAAAATATGCACCTTTCAAATTAAGCCACATTAGAACAATTGGATAGCCTACAATAGCTTATTTACACTCAAAAAGGAGAATCAACTCCAAAAAATTATAACGAACAACATTAAATGAACATAGTTTGACAACTTCATAGATCTATTGTATTATTCACTTCAATGTCTATAGAATTTCATTAATACATACCATTGGTGTGATCCATCAATATAAATTCATCTAAGTCAATATTTCATCTATGTCAATTTAAATTCATCTAAGTAAGTGAAAATACAGAATGATCAAATTATATCAATCTTAGCAATCGTTATGGTCCCAGCCAGCTAGCCCTTATCCATCCATTGAGATATATAGATTAATTATCTAAATTATACCTTAGATATTATATCTAACTTTCCAACCAATTTAGACATTTGGAGATAGGATATTGTGCTCCCTACAAATTATTATAAGACCACTTCTAAGTTTTTGAAAGCTAGATTTGTAGAGTTGCATATTAATTGGTAATATTATACCTAGAAAGTAATCAACCCAATAAGACATTTGTGTTGTACCAATAGTATCTATTGATTAACAAATCAGACTGTTAGAATTAATAATGGACACTGTTTAAGCTACCTACCTTGTATGCATGTTGATAAATATGTTTGCTCATGCATTCTCAACTAACCATTGAAACCAGAGCACCTGTCTCCTATGCGTGGGAACCAAAGCACATGGAGTGGGCAGTCCATGGTGTATGGGAGTTTTGTCTACACTCATGTTTAGGTACATAAGCAAAAGTCTATACATCTTCTATCATAAACAATGGAAACTAATATTTTATTAAATATAAGAAAATAAAAAATAAAAATATTATTTTATTTCACTATCATAATAATTATTTCATTTTCTACACTCAGAAAAAATTATAAGATTTATAAGTGTAACGCCCCGCCTTGGGGCCTATGCATTTTACTATTACTCTATAATTTTTCTATTTTTAAGAAAATATTTTGCCCAAAATCTATTAGAGCCTCTCTTGAAATATCAAGATCTATACCTGTGCATACATTAATATATAATTCTATAATTTTTATAATCACAAAATAACAACATTACCCACAAATTCACACCCACGCCCATAGCTACCTGCCTAAGATTGGAACCATATCATGATGACAATATACATCACTAAGATCCTATAAATCCATATAAAATATTATCGATAATCTACATGACATGCCAATACATTTCTCTTTTACATCATTGGGAATCGTTTTAACTACAATCATATAATACATGAGGAAATTACCATTATACAAATACTCGATGAGATTCCAATATCAACATTTCATCATACCATCAAAATGTCTTCTACTCTTGATCACCAATCCCAACCCATAGTTGGGATTCTTTACTTGTTCTGTTAGCTAAAAAAATTAAAGAAGAAGGCATGAGTTCCGGGCAAATTCAGTAAGTAAGCACGTTAGTAAACAATAATTAATCATAAACTACATATTTTAACTCAAAACATGAATAAAATATGATAATATAATCATAACATGAATATATACTTATGAGACTCAAGTCCTCCTAATTCCCATACAATCATCTAAGTCATTTAGGCGTATGCAATTATAACCACCCATGTGCCATCTAGACACCTCACATCACATCACATCTAGGTCATTATGGTATACTTAAAATCCTCATTAATTCCTACATTAACACATACACCATATAAAGAAGAATCATGGGATAATCCTTATACCTATCAATAAAAAATACACACAAGCATAGGATATTCTTTATCCTTTTTATTTACACATCCAAACATAATAATAATATTATCATATATAAAAATATGAGACACTTTCTATCCCCAATAATCACCCGTTCATATCATAATGAATTATTGATTATGCAACATAAAGGGATATCTACTATTCCTATCCAACCAAGTATCATGCAGCCACATGCTATAATAAAAACCATTCAATGTATAATTATGGGATATCCACTATCCCTAATCATACATACATGCCTAGATTTAAACAACGGGATAACTACTACTCTTATCTATACATTCAGCAAAAATAATGCCTACTTACATTATATGATGAACTCTATCACAAATCTCCAGTTCCATAACTTTGCTTTCAATCAATGCTTGAGGATCCTACACATATAACATTGTCATTTGCTTACAAAGGTAGCTCTAACTAATTCATATCAAGTCAATGAATTTCTCAAGACCATGTAACTTATATTCTTCTTTAACCACTTCCTAGTCATGTCTTTCATGTATGAAATATATTTGTTCTAATTCCTCTTTCATAATGGATCTTAGGTTGCAATATAATTACTCAATCATATCATTTCTTTAGGGAAGTATTTCATTAAATAGTTAGTATGTATCGCATAATTTGACATTTCTCATTTAAACATAGCAAGTGAATTTCATTTCTAGTTACATATAGTAACTCTATAACATGATTAACACTAATTTCACCTTAATACCAACTTATTCAAGCTTCTAATCCAACCCCTTATACCTAATCGCTTTTCATTGGGGCATTTCATCGAAGAGGTCAAATGTATCATTTAAGCCTTAGCATTTCAATAAGGATTTCAAGGGGATTTTATTCTACATCACATATACTCATCATATAACCTATGTAATATTTTATTCATCATAAAAATAAGCCAATTAGGCTTTCTATTCAATCAATTCATTACTAAAAACAACTGATACATGAAACCCCCTTCCCAACTAGCTATCCAACTATATAATTGGGTTTTCTCACACCCAATCATCCTAAAAATATCACAACTCATGAATTAATCATTTCTCCCATGGAAAATCATCATAAACTATGAAATTTCCCCAATTTCTACTGTTCATGAGCTGGGTGTGAAACCTTAACAAGTAAAAATACAATTTTGGGTAAGCAAAGAACGACTTACCATGAAATTCATGCATAGCCTTCATCCTAAATGAGGAATCAACCCTAAACATCAAACCTCCACCATAAATTACAACAAAATAGCCTCCCTACACTTTTTTCATCGCCAAAATTGAAAGAATTCAAGCTAGGATGGATGCTTGAGTGATTACATGTCTAGATTATCTTGTTTCTTAGTTTAAATGGCAAGAATCTTAAGCTTAGAGGGATGGATTATAGGGTTACGGTGTTGGGGAAGAAGAAGAATAGGATAGGAATGAAAAAATCACCTAAAACAACTTAAAAAGTAGGCCTACTTACTTAGCCAGCAAAATTGGCATCGAGACCTAGGATTTTGTCATCGTGGCACCCATCCTGCTGCCTGCCAAGAGTAGTTTTGTTGTTTTGACTGTAACTTCTTTGTATGATGTCCGAATTATATGATTTTTGATGCATTGAAAAGATAATTTTAAGATATATAATTTTATATTAATATTTTTTTGATTTAGCCTCCACATATGATTAATTTGGCCTCAAAGTGATGCCTTTTATTTCAAAATAATATGCATTTCTAGAGACAATTGTAGTATGTTAGCTCTAACCTCCTCGTTTGATATCTAAATCACATGGTTATTCATGCATTATAAAGGTAATTTAAAGATCTATAACTTTCATGTTAAACACTTTTTCTAGATAGTCCATTACATATGCCAAAGATTACATATAAGTTACACCTATATCGTATTTAGCTTCATGCTCTCATGTACTTGTGTTCAAAACATAAATTAACTTGTGATTCTTTCTTCATTATTTTTCATGTAATTCTTTCTTAATTATTTTTTATACAATTCTTTAATAATAATATCATGTAAATTCAATAAAATCACATTAAAATGCATATATTATGCCCCCACATACCTAAATCAAATCAAGTAATTGTCACCATAGTCTCATAGGTATTCAACTTTTGCAACAATTTCTTCCCACTTGCACTTAAGTACTGAATTGAATAACTTTCAAATTTTAAATGGGTTCATGTCCATCATGGCTTTAGCAATCTTTCTCAATACTTCCCATATTTTAATGCGTCGGGTCTTATAGTAACATTTTTATGACAAAAATTAGACCTTTGTTACCAAACTTCAATTTACTAGGAAATATGTCAATGGTTTCATATGAACACTGTCACAATTTTAAGCATCAAAAGTTAATGAAGCATACGCACATACACAATATGGCAATAGTATGACACCAAAACATTCCTCCACCGACCCCCACACTCACGCAACACATCTGCTCTTACACACATGGCAAATGACGAATATGTTTGCAAAAATCCATGCACCACAAGCATTTGTAGTGGAGTCAAGCTCTAGAAGCAGTTTAGTGCATGATCAACTCTTGAATTCAAGGGAATTTTGTTGTAACGGTATATTTTCGTAGAGTGCCCAATTTTATCTCACAGCTAATAAATAGTATGTACTTGCTAATATTGTGTAGGTTCATGTTGCCTCTTGAAACTATAATGTTGACATTAATAATTGTTGGTTAATGTTAGCTAGATGCAAAAAAAAAAAAAAAAAAATCAATGATGTAGATGGCTGGAAATTTATATTAGAGAAGGGCCTAAATTTCAAATGATTCATTTAATAGAAATGGTAGGACTCCTATTAAAAAAAAAATTTAAAAGGAAATTTCTTAATCTAGAGTTTTCAATGAATTAGATGGTTGGAGATGGGCCAATTTAAGTTGATCAGAGGATGTAAGTGTACATTGAAATTTTGGCATGTACATATTTTCTTTCTAATTATTCTAATTTTTTATCATCTTATCTTTTTTAGGAATAACTTTTAAATTTTTATAGAAATAGGTAATAGTAAATAAGATAAGATCAATTGGATTTCATCCAATAATTCTAACAGAAATGAAAGTTCCTATTACAACTCTATATAGAAAAGCCTTTATAAAATTAATTTCACATTGTAGTTCACCTATTTTTTTATTAAAATAATATTTACATTTTTGAAATTTTGGGCTTTAGAATTTTTGCCCCTTTTGATCCGAGAATAAGCATTATTGTGTACTAGGTTGCAATGTTTTAATAAAAGAAACCAAAACACCAAACAAAATTGCTGAACATAAAGGACTTTCTAGATTTTCTATGCATATGCATATATGATTATCACACACACACACGCGCGTAGACACACACACACACACATACACACACACACCCCACTTGGGAATACTTCTGAATTGTCTCTGAAATGTGAGACTGCTTTGGAAATGATTCTGGGGTTCACACCTTGTCTTTAAAGAGGTTTTGAAGTACTTCTGAAGTTTGACATTTTTTTTGAGATAGCTTCTGAGTTGTTTCTACTTAAGCATTTTTTAAATTTCTTATTGTGAAGTTGATGGTTAGATTATAATTCCTTGCAAGTGCATGAGTGTATAGCAGTATAGTGTGCAAAGCAAGAGTTGATCCCACTGAGAACTGTAAAAATGACTTAATTATGTCTAGTTACTAAAACTAAGTTATCTTAAATCAACAAGATAAATTAAAGACTAAGTAATTAAAAATGTAATGTAAGATAACAAAAAATAATGGTAGTGAGTAATATAAAAGAGATTTGAGGTTGTAAGAGTTTAGGAATCTAACTTCACCACCCAATGATATTCATTATTATTGAGAAGTTGGTATCAATTCAGCATCTTGAGTTTGTTCTATCTACTGTATGATTATTACTGTTAGGCATTTGGGTTTAAATCAAGTATTTTTTTCATTTCAATTATCTATGGCGTGTAGTATAATTGAGATTGAAAACTCATGAAGATTAGAAGAACTTTAATGAACTAAGTAGAATAGTTTAACATATAGAGTCTACCTTAACCATCTACTTATTTATTCAAAAAATATAGTACATGGTTTAACATATAGCGTCTACCTTAACCATGTACTTATTTATTCAAAAAATATAGTACATGGTTTAACATATGACATTTACCTTAACCATGTACTTATTTATTCAAAAAATACGGTACATGGTTTATCATATGGCGTCTACCTTAACTATGTACTCAAAGATAATCAAGCTAATTTATATAATTGATGATCAGACAATTAAATAAATCAGATGATTTCATTATACACAATGAATAAAATAAGATGATATTGAATTAACAAACCAACAATCCCTATTAACAATGACTATTAAAGAGGGCTATATTATTACCCATAAAAAGAAATTTAGTTCATAATGAAAATAGATAAAACTCTCTATAATATACATGATTGCAAAACTCAAAATTCTTCTTTTTCTCCCTTGCTTTTTTACTTGTATTGAACTATATTATACCCTTAAAACCTATCCTTGACGTCCTTAAATAACCTAAGCAATAGGGTTTTAGTAGAACTTCTCCACAAATTTCAATTCCTTTATGCACTAAGATCCTCTTCTAAGAGTAACTCTGTCTTTCCACAAGAAAAGATAGCTTCCGTATGTGAAAATAAGAGTTCCAAAATAGATAAAATTATTGTACAATTAGTTTCTAAAGATGCCTTCTAAAAATTGCAACAGCTTATGCATTTTGAACTTTAAAAAATTTAAGCAACTTGTGCAGAGGAATTTGCTTTCAAAGATAACTCAAATAATTGCAAGTGCTAATCACTGTGGGATCCCACTGCTAAAAATACTTGCTGATTTTTAAAATCATAGTTTGGATAATAACATTAGATTAACATATCTGAAATTTTTATGTTTTGCACTTTCATTTTGTCCCAAAACTGATTTTTGCATTTTTCGAATTTGCTTTGTTTATGGGTAGTCTACAGACAAAGTTCTGTCTCCAGCAGACGAAGTTATACTAACTATAGACAAAGTTCTGTCACCTGTAGACAAAGTTCTATGATAGAAGACAAAGTTTTATTTACTATAGACAAAATTTTGTTACTAGCAGACGAAGTTCTATGACAGAAGATGAAGTTCTACTTACTACAAACAAAGTATTTTTGGAGACAATTTTAGTATTTTGATTATAACTTTCTTGTACAAAATTAGAATTCCATAATTCTTTTTAAATTAGATAAATAATTTCAGGGGCTACAATTTTCATGTTGATCACTTTATCTGAATCATCCATATTCTATAAGTCGTGGTCCCTCAAAATGACACCTTTTGCCAAATGAAGTAGCAGATGAAAGTGAAGCTCTAGAGATAGGTGCTCAATTTTAGCAATAACTTTCTCATACAAACTTAGAATCATGTAATTCTTGATTTATTAGAAATCTAAGAACAAAGGATAAAACTTTTATGTTGAATACATTTTCCAAATATGCATCTATCAGTCCTAGAAATTACTTTAAAGTGATGCCTTTCGTAATCTTTAATTTTATTTTAAAGAATTTTATGTCTGCAATAAAATAATCTCTAGTAAGTGTAATATTTACTTAAACGTTAATATAAACCACTAAAAATACATTAAAAGAGAATCTTAAATATATAAATTTTGATATAAAATATGATATATTATGAGCTTATCAGAAGTCTCAATGTGATACGCTTTAAACTTATTTTTTACTGTAATTTTAGAAAAAAATACTTTGATTATGGCAACTAAAATACTATGGTATAAAGTAGGAAAAAGAAGATGGTTGAATAATTAAAATGCTACTCCAGGATAGCAAATTTTTAGACCCAAGGAATACCCAATTCCTTAGTTAGGGTTTATTCCATTAAGAGTCACAAAAAGCCCACAACAAAACCACTTTCAACATTGATACTTTTTTATTATCTTAATTACCACTATCACATGCATATGGTCATTTTATTCTAAACTACCCTCTAACAGAACACTATTAAATAATTGAAAATACTATCTTGGATTACATTGTCCTTTTTACCAAGGAAACAGAAGAGGTTATTTCATAACTCCAAAAGTTTCACTTTTCAACATTAATGTGTCTTTGGTACCAAGACCTGCAGTAGGAAACTTGGTTTTTGTCATTTTGTTCACATCACATTTAGATATGGCAGGCAACAGATCAAGAGCTTGTGAGAAAAAAACACATCTCTTAGATGGTTGGCAATTATGACTTTCATTTGGAAGTTGAAAAAACTGAAAACTTGAATGGCAACAATGGCCAGCAGAAGCTAGATGCTATGGCATCCAATTCAGATGCTGCGACATTCAACTTGAGGAAGGCAAAAACCGGGCAGGCAACAGTTTAATGCCGGGGCATCCAAATCAAATGCCACGGCATATGAAGTGATAAAGGTAGAAATTCTGATGTCCAAGAAGTAGATGCCGCGACATCTGGATCAGATGTTGCAACATTTGTGCAATCCACACAGAATTGAGTATCAGTTTCAGATTTTCGGAAATCTTTCGACAAATGCCGTCTTCCTATCCATTCTCTCGTTGTACATATCTTGCTCTTTCGGACTAAACGCCATTTCATTTCCCAAAATGAGGTTCTACTCGTGCTACTGATGCACCGACTTCGAACCTCTGGCCCAACTTTTCTCGCAATTAGGACTGTCCATCGGTGGGTGCCACTGATATTAGTCGCTTCTGTTCGATATCGATAGTCAGATCCCACCTAGATGCATTAGGATGACAAACAATACTCGTGCATTTGATAACCTCTTGGCAGATGTGAAAGATCTCGAGTGTTCCATCTGTTTCTGACTTGCTGAATCTTGTGAAAGAATCAGGTGAGAAGTGGAAGAATGATGCAGATGTTGTTGTTTGTCTGAAGATTTTTGAAAATCTGAAAACAAGAAATTCAAAAAGCAATAGAAATGCCGACTCCATTTTTTCTTCTTCCTCTTTCTCAGGTAGTTCAAAGTTCTACTCTTCTTCCTTTTGTGGAAGAATCACAACAGAAGTAGGAAAAAAATGGAGTTTTCCTCTCATTTTGGTGATTCCTGTGATCGATATTTATTAGTTGCATTTTGCAGTTGAATTTTCTTACTTTATTCCGTTACAGGGGAGGAGATTGCAAAGGGGAGGGGATTGGAGGGGCTGGGGCTGCTCTACCCTGTAATGGCAGGGAAGGAGGGGTGCGAATGAGCTTTTTGCCCATCCAAACGTAGATTCACTTGGGAGGGTTACGCAAAGGACTAATGAGGATGAACAGGTACATTTCTTCCACATAATGAATGGCCAGATATGTCGGTTGCTCCTAGGGGTGCTGGCAACCGAATATTTTGAAGCAAATTCCATATATATATATATATATATCGCATGTATGATCTGGCCGATGTCTATAGGATCCAAGCCATTCATAAATTGACCACCCTAGAAAGGATGCTTCAGTCCATACATCAACGTGGTCTCATGGTCTCATTGAAAAACAGGATCACATGGGCTAAATAAATGAATGAAGCAGGAGAGAACAAAAGGAACGATCCCTGGGACTCAGTACCACGTAACCTTTGAGCGAAATCTCTGCATACGATGCAAGCTTCATCGCAATCCATCAAAATAATATGATGAAATTTGCGATGGCCCGGATTTTTCTGTTCCCACGGTTGCCTGGGGAATGCCAGATGGCCTCAACCATGCCACCTGTATTTTGCTCGCTCCAGGTGGCCAAGGAGCCGGCAGCTACTGAACAAGGTGGGTTTTGCCCCTTCTCTTCTTCGAGTTGCCATTGTCAGGAAAACTAGAGAGAGGGCGCTCAATCCCCACATCCATTGCTGCAAGTAATGACCAATAGAATATGATTTTGAGCTACACTGCTTTGAAGAAGATTTCATGTAACTCCTATATTGTCCACCATGACTAATCAGATTTTGCCGGCACGTAAAGCCCACCTAGATTTGTTACCCTAGCAAGGGTTAGGGGTGTGACAATTCATCCTTTTTGCTCCTGGGCAGGCATGCAGTAAAAAGGCAAAATCATAAACAATATATTTTTATTATATCTAGTTTACCCTTATTACCTACTTATTATTAATTATAAATATTTATTTTTTTTGTTTCGCATATAATTGTATCGGTTATAAAAATAAATTTATTTATTTATTTATTTATTATTATATCAATAGATGAAAATTATATTCTCAAACTTTATCAGATAATGCATGTCAATTACTTCGATCTTATAGATGTTTTCTATATGACGTCAATTTAGAGTGCCCTTGAGCACCAACTTAAAAACTATTCTTGACTGTGAAAGGATATAATACTTCTAAAATAAATATACATTAGGTGGATATTGCTCGGCTGGATTTTCCTGGCCTTGGAACGACCGTATAAAAGTTTTTGGTACTTTCGAAAACAAGTGAAATTTCCAATTTGACCACAATACTTGGCTTGATTTTTGGCCGATGAATTTCAGGAGCATTTAACGAAGAAATCGAAAAATTAAAGGTGGATGACATTGAGGTATTGCTCCAACACGTGGTGCATACTTGTGTGATCCATCTCATCCTTCACCGGTAATGAAGTTGTAGAATATCAAGTGAGCCATTGACTTCAAGATTAATTCGGTACGGGTACTAAAAGGGGATCGAGGTATTCTCTGGCACTAGAGAGCAACTATCTCTGGTTAGGAAGTGTCCGGAAATCCAATCCAGGTAGCCCTATCAGGGAAATTTTGTGAACCTGTCCCACGTCTAGCCAGCGCTCCTAGTTCGCAGGATAGTAATTAAGTAAGATTTGCATAGTCATGGCATTATAATCCATGCTATTGATTGCAACGAACTTGCTACAAGATCCTACAAGATACAACATATGTTTTGTTGCAGGATCATTGGAGCTTACCATCCATAGTATAATGGGATAACAACCTTAATTATTTCAATGCTTGGTTTTTTTTCTTTTTTTGATGAGAATCTTTGCTGCTGTGACTCGAAAGTGATATTTTAAAAGTCTTTAAGAAGTTGTTTGGAAGCTTATGAATAATTTACTTTTAAAAAAATCATTTTCTATAATAAATTAAATATAACGAAGCCCATAATCAATGATAGGACTGAGAGAAATGACGGGTTTCTATCTTAAATTGTATTATGAATGGAAAGGATGGAATTGTATGCGAACGTCTTCGGCGGAAAGAGGAAAGGGAAGCAAAATGGAAGTGAAGGAGGTTCTGTGCATGAATGTAGGAGATGGAGACATCAGCTTTGCTATAAATTCACGATTCATGGTTTGTTCCAAGCTCCAAAGCATAATCAAATATAATCCCATTCCATTTGTTTTTATTTCTTTTCTAATGATGTAATTAGGATCAATTTAAAGAGTGATGTCTTCCACAGTCATGGTTTGTATCAATTCATCTCCTTCCTCACTTCATCTTTTCATTCTCCTCAATCTTGTTCTTTTTTCTTTTTTCTTTTATTCTTTTGTTTTCCCTTACCTGTACAAGTCCTGTTGACAACATGCATCATAATAAGCACGAGTATCGTGTACAAGCTATTTGAATATGTTTTTCTAATATTATAGTTTGTTTTCTACAATTATTTTGCACTTTTCTCCCCTAAAAGTCTAATTCATACACATGCATGGGTCACATCTTTGATATATTTCAAATGCATCATAATTTTAAAAGAGAAATACACTTTCATAGAATTAGTTTCATAAAATTGAAATCCTGAAGTTTTAACACGTTGTCATCTATTGATCAAATTCAAGCAAACTTTGTAACACAAGCATGAGCTTCTTGGCAGAAGCTTGTCAAACTTTGTAACATAATGCATGCCAATTAATTTGATCTTATACATATATTTATCTTTATTATCGATGCCACAATTTAATCAATAGATTAGATTTTCTATATGACCTCAATTTACATATAGGACCCATGAGCGCCACCTAAAATTTCAAAACATGAATGGAAGAATAATATTATCATTTAGGAAAAAACTAATTTAATTGTAAAGGGATATGTTTCTAAAATAACTAGTAGAATGGCAAAAAAACCTTAATTATTTCAATGCTTAGAAATTTCTTTGAGAATTTTGGCCACCGTTACTTTTAAAAGTTGCTTGGAAGCTCATTAATAGTTTACTTTTTTAAAAATTATTTTCTACAATGAATTAAATATAATATTTGATGCATGTATTTACCTATTTGCATCAACGATAAAACCATTTCAACTAAAATTGATTGTCTATCTAAAAATTCTTGATGATAATATATGATTTATTTAAAATTAAGAACAAAAAGGAATGAAACTTTTATAGTTAGATTAGGCGTAAATTAAAATTCTAGAAATAGGGTTTGTTATTATTAGGGATCCAATGCAGCCTGGTCCCACTTTTTAAAAAGGCCAAAAGTTAAAATCATAAACAACGAAGCCCGTAGTCAATGATAGGATTGCAGAAAGCGACGCGAACTCTATCTGGAATTGTATCGGGATGCAATTCGAGGAGAATTTCATCGGCCGACGAGAGGAAAGAGAAGCAAAATGGACGTGAAGAAGGTGCTGTGCATGAATGGAGGAGACGGAGAAAACAGCTATGCTATGAATTCACGATTCCCGGTATGTTCCAAGCTCCAAAGAATCATCAAATAAAATCCCATTCCACTTGTTTTTATTTCTTTTCTAGTGATGCAGTTAGGAACAACTTCCCTGGTCATGGTTTGTCTCAATTCATCTCCTTCGGTTTCCCTTATACAAGTCCGCCTGACAACTTACATCGTAATAAGCACGAGTATCGTTTACAAACTATTTGGATATGTTTTTATATTTATAGTTTGTTTTTTACAATTATTTTCACAATATATAGATTATCTCATCCAATTTCTTCCCATTCCAATAATTTCATAGATGTCAATCATAAAGCCTTGATGATTTTATAGAATCGAAGCCCTATTTGGGTTGGATTATAGGCTGATGATTTGGGTTAAAATAAGCTAAGAATATATTAAAAATTTTAAAAATATATAATTAAAAAAATAATTTTAAAATCTATACAAAGTCTCTTCAATCATCGCAAATAATCATATATAGATACTTTAAAATAAAAATTTTGAATAAATATAAATAAAAAATATTTGGTAATAATGAAGTATCTAGACTCTCGTATACCTAAGTAAAATTAAATATTGTTTGGGTTGTATCTAAACTTAGTGCTAATGTGGCTCCTGAGCGAATAATTCTAGGAATCCTGTAAGACTGAAAAAAGGTCAGAGGACGCTAGGGTATTCGTGGATTAAACACTCCGACATTCAAGTTAATAAACAAAACTTTTTTAGAGGATATAGACTAATAGCAAGGGCTTATGTTTTCAGAGGATGCATACCTAGTTCTTTTGTACTTTGGCATGGATGCGTAGCCAAAGTGTGTACATAGCTTGTATGCAAGAGGGATGCAAATTCATTCCTAAATTCTAAAGGGTATCCTATTAGCATTGGGATTTGACATGGCATGTTTTCAACTAGATAATTAAGTATCTGTGTTAGGGTTTCTAAACACCAATTCCCCTTATGGAGACAAAAAAAAATAAAAAAACCACTCTGGACTTTTCATCTTCTAGGTTATTGTATTGCTTCCCACAACATCATTACTGATGTAATGAATGGGTGCGAGATGCTAATTTCTCGATAATCGCTCAAATAAACGTGACCATTAATTAAAAGTATGCAATGCTTTGAATTATACCCATGGACGCTTCGAATTCTTTGCTTTAGCTTCTATAAATGGATTCTTCTTCTCTGCTTGGTTGTACTCTTGAAATTTGATCAATCATGGAGTTTGGCGGTTCGAGGACCAAGAATCAATTTGCCGAAGCTAGTCTAGTTTTCTCATGAGGAAATCAACCCTACTAGTTTAAGCATGAGCCCTTCGTAGGTGCCAGACATGAACTTCTAATCGACTAAACGAACCCATTTTTTCCATGAAAAGATTAAGAGGTTGGAAGTAGACTCCCATATCTTCTTCTTCAACTCTCTTGCTCCCCTCTATTCATAATATCTGTTTACTTTCTGTTCTGTCATGGCTATCAAAAAATCTCATTCGCGTTTGTCTACTAATGTCGTGGGAGCATTTCAACTCTACCCTTTGCCTGAGGGTGTGACTTGGGTGTTCCCTAACTCCTCTTCCATGGCATCCTCGAGATAAATTTATCTCTATTACCTTAGGATTTCTTCCAGAGGGTTTCTGTCTTAGCCAAATTAACTTCATTTCTCTTCTTTTCTCTGGCTATGACATTTCCCAGGACAACTAGTCCCTAATAGTTGGCATTGCATCTTATCTCTATGTTGCTTGGTTCACAATTCTTATGTTTTTCACCATTTTCATGCTAAGCAAAGCTCCTCATTCATCTTATTATTTTTACCTTATTCCGTGCAACACTTGGTAAAATTTGTTTGCACAAACATCTGATCCGAACAATGATTGGAAAAATCATTGGGCTTGGTCAGAGTCACAAGGAATTTTCCTTTTTCGACATTTTGGATTACCGGTTCAAACCATTTGCCAACTTTCCTTTCTCTCTTAGAATGAAATAGCTTATTCATCCTTTGGTATAGGTTAATGTCAATGGGTAGGCTGTCGATGGATGTACTGTCTTCCATCGATCATTGTTGCAAAGCAGATTTTTCATATGGCTTCCCGGGTCAGGATGTTGTTGCTCATAATCCTCTTTCTTCCTTATTTTCTTTATTCCCAAACTTAAGCTTAATGATAGAGCAAGAATTTGATCTATTTCCTGTTTTGTCTCCCTAGTCCTCGTTAGGGCCCGACTTCCACTCCTGTCTCCCCTTTCGCTTCCAAACAAGCAGCTCTGTCCGTGCGGTGTAGGATTAAGACTATTACTTGAAAGTGAAAGTCCATTATTTTGACTAGCGCTCCGCCTTCCTCTACTTCTCCCAGATCCATTTGGGGGATTTGCGGATCCGGATCCTCAACCAGAACTAGTTGAACTTGTCCATTCTCCTCGTGCTAGTCTTATTAATATTTCTTCAAGGCGGTGGGCCTCATATTCTTCCTCGATTTCTTTTACCATCAGCTCTAATCAACATTATGGAGTGGATCCGCAGTCCTCCCCTGAACCTAAGTCTACTTTTGAGGAGTGTATCTATTCATAGATGATCTTCTTAGAGGAGTAGTCTATCCTCCTCCCTCCGTATATCCATCTTCTGTTTCTTTAGTATCTGTATAATCCTTGGCTATAGTTTCATATTCCTCTAGTTTTGTTTCGGCGACTATGTCTTTTTCTTTTTCCTCTTCTTCTTTTGGTTTTGCTTCCCCATTTTCTCCTTCCACTATTATGTCCTCGTCGCTTCCTACACCTTCAGTTCCTTCTGTTTCCTTTGTCCTAGAGATGACACCGGGTGCGACTCCAATAGTGGATATGAGTTCCTTAGTAATGGGTAGTTTCAAAGTTGCTACCCTGAAGAGGAGCTAGGATGCTGCAACTATTGAGGAGTGAGCGATGGAAGTAGCATTGATAGAAAATTTGGTAGTTGTGAAAGTTTCTTCACTAGTTGTTGCGGCCCCTCGTCCCTCTACCTCCTTTGCTGGTTGATATTTTCCATTTTCATACTTTTTATGAAAAATTATCTTTTAATGAGGAGGTACTATCTCTCTCTCTCTCTCTAGGGTTCTCTTTTTCTTCTAATTTGACAGTTTGAGCTTTGAAGTGTCCGCACTCTAGGCCTAGCTTGGCTCCTTCCATAATGCGTCCTCAAGTTGAGGCTTCGAGTTCAAGTGGACGATCTTTGGCTGCCAGATTTGCATCTGCCAATGTTGGGGGTGCTTCTTCTTGTCCAAATTCCTTTCAAGCTTCTTCACCTATAAGTGCTCTTCATGGAGAGGGCCCAATAACCTCTCTTCTAGAGCATCCAGATTGCGCAATTATCTTCATTAGCAGACTTTCTTATCCTGTGGACCGCTCTTGAGCCTTCACTATGCCATGGGTTGATTTAGTGGTGGATTCCACATTGGACATCATGTGAAGTTAGGTTACTAAGCAGAACTTCATTGATATGATTAGGCTCTATACATAGCATCTCACTAGCATTAGGGAGTAGCTGGCAAGAATGTCATCACAACTTTGCGAGACAGAGTCTAATTTGCGGATAGAATCTGATTGTATGTAGGAGGTTGAGAAGGAGCTTGAGTGGGAGTGAGGGAGAGCACCTTCCTTGATAGTTCAGAGTGAGTGTGACCACATTGTCGCTGAGCTGGTCATTCTAAGCAATGAATTGGAAGGTGAGCGAAAGTGCTTCCAAGAACTTGGGGAGACCACTTCCACCTCAAAGCTAGAGAGGACGGACGTATTGCTAAGCGCAGTGCCATTGAGACAACACATAAGGAAGCTGAGGAAGCTCTCTTAAAGGTGTAAGTGGACCTTGATGCTATAGTGGAATCTGCCAATTCCAAAGTGGAGAATCTAGCTCTCTTAGAGGTTGAGGCGGCTGCGAGAGAGTTGATCTTGCAATAGAAGATCAGTGCACTTGGGAGCAGAATAGGTAGGAAGGTAGCTTTTTAGCAGGAAATTAATTCATTGAAGGCTCAGCATGCTACTGATAATGCTTGGCTTCGTCAACAGTGTTTGGAGGAATTGGAGGTGGAGCTTGAGTGTTAGGAGATGTCGCTTCAAGAGATTATTAACTGCTTTGAGCAGACTTTTGAATCCTGTAAAAAGAAGGTATCCCGAAAATTCCCCAAGATAGATATAGATGATGTACACTCGGATGAGGAAGATCTGTAATTCCAAAAAATTTTCAATGAAAAATATTCATTTTTTGTCTTCTTTATTATCTTGTACTTGACAAGTTTTCCTGTAAAATAAACATTATAATTGAAAAAAGTATTGAGACATGAAATTGGGACAATGCAATTACTCTTTTCACTTTCTTTTTCCTAAATTTGGCACTTGTACAATGTACTAAATGCTTGCTTCGGTTTTGTAAAATTGGAAAACTTGGCGACTTGGTTGAGTGTGCCCTATGGCTCCATGGGATTGGAGCCTGATGACTTTGAATAAAGCATCCTTTGGCTTTGTGAGTTGGATAGGATGATGTTAAATAGTACTTTAGTTCTATGAAATCACAAATCGATGGCTTTAGAGAGCACGTCCTTTAGCTCTGTCAGCCAGATAGGGCATCCTTAAGACGTGCGTCCCTTAGCTCCGTGGGAGGAACCACAATTTGACCACTTTAGAGAGCATGTCCTTTAGCTCCATGAGCTGGATAGGGCAACCTTAAAAGGTGTGTCCCTTAGCTCTGTGGGAGGAACCACAATTTGATTGCTTTAAAGAGTGCATTCTTTGGCTCCATGAGCTGGATAGGGTGACATTAAAAGGTGCATCCCTTAGTTCCATGGAGGAAGTGCAATTTGACCTTTTTAGAGAGTGCATCCTTCAACTCCGTGAGCCAGATAGGACAACCTTAAAAGGTGTATCCCTTAGTTTTGTGGAAGGAATCACAATTTGATTGCTTTAAAGAGCGTGTCTTTTGGCTCCGTGATGCGGATAGGGGGACCTTAAAATATGCATCCTTTAGTTCTATGGAAGGAACTATAATTTGGCTGCTTTAGAGAACGTGTCCTTCGACTTTGTGAATTGGTTAGGGTGACCTTAAAAGGTGCATCCCTTAGTTCCATGGAAGGAACTGAATTTTGATGTCTTTGTAGAACTCACCAATTCTGTCCTGCTTCAAATTTTGTAAGGAGTAATAATGGGACAACAAGAGATAATTCCTTCATGAAAAGTATATTGTAGTATTTGATGTAACGTTTGTACAATAATGAAAAAGGATAGAAAAAATGTTTACTAGTAACATATCATTAGGTGCTCAACATTCCATGTTCATTGGATGCTTCTCACATTCAGCCTATAGAGCCTATAGACTTTATTCTCTAAAACTTTGGAGACTCTATAGGGACCTTCCCAAGGGCAAGCAAGTTTTCCTCTTGTATGGGTGGGGTTGCTGATCGCTGCTTCTTGTAGGATCGAGTCTTCTTCTTTGAAATTCCTTGCTTTGACCTTCCAGTCATAATATTTTCTTACCTGAGTTTGGTACTGTGCCATCTTGGCCTATGCGTTGATCCTTGTTTTCTCTAGTAGATCTAGATTTGTTTCCAAAGCATCATTATTTACCCTTGGGTTGAAGTTTCTATCCTAGTGGACGGGATCTTTAGCTCTATGAGGATTACAACTTCGGATCCATAGGTTAGCATGAAGGGTGTTTTGCCCGTGGAGCTTTTTGGTGTTGTCCTCAATGCCCAAAGTACTTTCGAAAGCTCCTAGTTTCAATTGTTCCTAGAGCATTTCATCTTTTTCCTCAGCCCTATCACAATGCTTTTATTCATGGCCTCCGTTAATCCATTGGTTTGCGGTCGTGTCACTAAGGAAAACTTATGTTATATCCCATAAGAAGCGCAGGACGTCTTGAACAATTTGCTCTTGAATTAGGTTCTGTTGTCTGTGATAAGGACCCTTGGAACCTTGAACCTACACATTATACTCTGCATGAGGAAGTTCTAAGCTTGCTTTGTGGAGATAGATCTGGTGGCTTTAGCTTCTGCTCACTTAGTGAAGTAATCCATAATGACAAATATATGCATTCTCCTTCCTATTGCTGATGAGAAGGCCCCCAGAATATCAATTCCTCCTTGATAGAATGGTCACAGACTGTTGATTGTTAAAGGTTTGGTTGTCGAGAGTTAGGGAACGGTGCATGCTTCCAACACTTATCACATATTTTGAAATATTTGTTGGATTCTGCTGCCATAGTCTTCCAGTAGTATCCTTGCCTCATAACTTTGAATGCGAGTGTCTTGGCACCAATGTGGTTCGGGCATTCTCCCTCATGTATTTATTTGTGGATTTCCTTTCCTATTTTTTTTGTCATGCATCAGAGGTATGACTGTGAGTGTCCTCTCCAATATAGTTTGTCATCTAGGTAACGAAATTTAGTGATAAAATGTACCGGTTTCTTTGCTTCTGCTAGATCCGTTGATTTCTCTCCTTTCCTTAGATATGCGTGTATAGGATCCATACAGGATGGTTTTAGGTCCTCTATCACTATATTTTTAAATTTTGGGACGCTTAGCATTGAAAGGGGCTCCACTAAGATGGTTCTTTGAGCAAAGAAGGATGTCGTCGTGGTGAGCTTTGATAATCTATCCGCTTGCTCGCTCTCTTCCCTTGGTATCTATATGATGCTTTTGTTGCAAACCTGTCCCAATATTGCTTTAGCAATTGACAAGTATTCTATCATTAATGGTTCCTTGGCCTTGTACTCTCCTACCAAATATTTAATATTAGTTGAGGATCTTTGTAAATAATTAGATTTTGAATCTTTAGATTTTGAATGATCCTAAGGCCTCCTAATAGAGCTTCATATTTAGTACCATTATTAGTTATGGGGAACTCGAACTGCAATGAATATTCAATTTGATTTCCTTCTGAACTCTGCAGGATAAGGCTAGCTCCCACTCCATTCTTGCTCGATGAGCCATCCATGTGTATGCTCCATTAGGGTGTGGGATCAAATGATGGATCCGTAGAGGGACACTCTGCATAATTGGATAGATCTGTAGGAGGGGATGAACGTAATGGCGTTGTCGCTATGAGCAGATCCATAGGTAGAGATGTTAGCATTGTCGGATTCACGTCTATGGAGGAATTTTTATTCTGAGTTGTGGAAGCTTCTAGTTCTTTTGCCTTGCTTGTGCATTCCATGAGAAAATCTATCATTTCCACGGACCATTTGACTAAGCAATTAGATAATTCCATCCTTTGAAGGAGTTACCAGAGTGGTTTGATCATATGTCTATTCGAAATGGATGTCCTTGAAAATATGACCTGAGTCTCCTTAAGGTGATTATTAGGGTGAAGACGATTTTCTCAATGGTAGGATATCTCACATCTATGCCTCTCAGGATCATGCTGACATAATAGACTGGTCTTTGATGTCCACCTTGTTCTCTAAATAAGGTTGCCACTATTGTCTTGGTTCTAGTTGTGAGGTAAAGACATAGGATTTTCCCTCCTTTTGGGGCACCCAGTAAAGGGAGGGAGGTGAGGTATGCTTGTATCTCGGCGCTGACTTCATGGTTGTCTAGTTCCATTGTTGCTCCTTTGTGGAGAGCTATAAAGAACAAAAAGCTTCTTTCTACTAACTTAGCTAGGAATCTGTTTAGTGCTGCCAGCCTTTCTATTAGTCTCTGGGGCTCCTTAACGTTGCTTGGCGTGATCATGTTCCGGATGGTTTGAATTTTTTCTGAATTTGCCTCGATGCCTTGTTGTGATATAAGGAATCTCAATAATCTTCTTGACGCGACCTCAAAAGTGCATTTTTGAGGATTCAATTTCATCTTGTAATTCTAGAGCGTCTAGAATGTTTGTTCCAAATATTGGATGTGTTGTGCTCGAACTTTGTATTTGACCACCATGTCATCAACATATACTTCCATGTTTCTTTCCAGTTAGATATTTAACACAATATTCATTATCCTTTGATAGGTAACCCCTATATCCTTCAGTTTGAACAACATAACTTTATAATAGAAAGTTCCAACATCAGTTATAAAAGCCATTTTTTCCTGGTCTGTCTCATGCATTCATGAAAGTGAGTAGCTCATGACTAGTGGTAGAGTCTACCAACTGGTCTATATTGGGAAGGGGGTAGCTATCTTTGGGGCAAACTTTGTTCAATAATGTGAAATCCATGCACATTTGCCTATTCCTATTTGATTTTTTCACCATAACCACATTTGTCGGCCACTCTAGACAGTGTACTAGCCTAATGAATACCTGCAAGCTATCTGTTGCTTGTCTTCGATATCATAGTGTCTATCTATATCTTCTTTGACACTTTTTCCTCCTTCAAAGGGACTTCATAGCACTCTTGGGTAATTTTTTTGTCCCCTTTGGTGATGCCTATTTCGCTTCTAGCGGAATATTTGACAGCGAGATAGTATGTGGATATAATTGCTCTCATCTTGTTGAGACTAGGATATCTTAATATGGCATTGTAGGCTGACGGCATATTCATAACCAGGAAATCTAAGAATTCTGTAGCTTTCTCTGGGCCATCTCCCATCATGAAGGGAAGGGTAATAATTCCTTCTGGGAACACACTATCTCTAGTGAAGCTTGTCAGTTGCCCTTTTGAGATTCGCAGTGCCTTCCTAGAAAATCTCTTCTTCTCAAAGTAACGATAGAACAAAATATTCGTAGATGAGCTGCTGTTCACCATAATTTTTTTTACTTGAAATTTGGACATTACTATGGATATGACCACAACATCATTAGCTGGAGCGGATCCATAGGACTTGTCCTACTGTGTTGACTTGTTCCTAGTGCGATTGTGTCCTAGCTACGAGAACTCCTATAGTAACATTGATGGTTCTTACCATGGGCTGGTTGACTTTAGCTATGACACCCTTGCCACTCTCTTCTTGTGTTGTTTCCCTTTGACAACAATCTTCCCTTATAGCTACTGCTATCTGAGAAATGTTGGCTATGAACCGGTAGTTTTCCCTCTTTTATTAGTTTTTCTATTTCTTTTTTTAGGTGACAATTATCCTTCATATTATAGCCAATGTCTTTGTAGAATAAGCAATATTTGTTAGGGTTGAGATTGTACCTTTTTTTGAGTATGGGTAGATTGGGGACTGCATATCCTTTCCTTAATCAAGATACCTTGTCTTTGAGGCGGCTCTGGGATGATGTTGGCAGGACCGATCAGGTGGTTGATTATCTCCTGATCAACTTACTACCGGAGCACGTGTGAATTCAAGATTTGTCGGTCATTTTCTAGGAGAGGTATCTATATAGTGCTGCCTGAAAACTTGGGTAGTGGCTTGGGAACATGCTCCCACATAATTTTTGGAGCCGTTGACAACCGAATCTGGCTAGTTGAGGGAAGACTGAGGTGGGATTCCCGCAGGGTCATTTCTAAGAGATTTCCACCTATGAGGTCTCTTTGCTACTAGAGGACTCCTGAAAGATACTCACAGGACTATAAAATCCAAAAAAGTTATCCCGTTATCATTGAGATCCCACATGGCACGTCTCCAGCCGGATAGGCCATGTTTCATTTGAATTAATTTTTGCATTTTCAATCAGTCGAAATATTTAATTATTCTTTCATGAAGAAATGCTCTGTTCTGAGCAGGGGAGTCTCATTTCTGCAACGAAGCCTATACTAGAGAAATCCATAGAAGATCTCTTCTCCAAAGGCTTCTCCAGCGACACATTAGTGGCGGCTGATTTAGGTTGTGCTACTGGACGCAACACGCTCTCTGTAGTTTCTACCATCATCAGCACCGTAGGGAAGATAACCCAAGAAACGACACAGCAGACGCCAGAAATTCACGTGTTCTTAAATGATCTTCCTGGGAATGATTTCAGCTCCATCTTTCAAGGTTTACAAGCCTTCTACAGAGAAATGGTGGAAGCGAAAGAGAAAGATGGACTGCCCTGCTTCATAGCTGGCGTTTCGGGCTCTTTTCATGGAAGGCTGTTTCCCAAAAAGAGCTTACACTTGGTACATTCCTGCTATAGCGTTCATTGGCTCTCTCAGGTCAGCATCTAATTTTGAAATTCTCAGGTGAGCATCCAATTTTGGAATTTAGTTGCATTCGTACAAGCCAACTGCTGATATCTGTATAGCTAAAAGGTTGCAAGGCTTGAGCCTGAACAAGGTAGGTTAGGCTCAAAGTCACCATTGAAATTCTTAAAATTTCACCTAGCCTTTTTAAAATTTGTTAGGTTCCACCAGGGCTTTACAACAAAGAAGGGTTGCCATCGAACAAGGGAAAGATGTACATGTCAAGGAGAAGTCCACCACTTGTTTTCAAAGCCTATCTTGAACAGTTTCAAAAGGATTTCCACTCCTTTCTGAGGTCAAGATCGGAAGAGGTTAAACCCAATGGCGTGATGGTCCTTATACTTGCTGGCAGACCAACAGCTGATCCATCCAGCAAGGAGAGCCATTTCCCATGGGAGTTATTATCGGCGATCCTCTCCGGCATGGTTCTAGAGGTATCCACCGCTATCCATATTTCGAGAGTTCTCAACCAAATTAATCGTCGCATCTCAAGAGTAGGATAAATCTCAAATTTAAGTTCAAAGCTTCAAAGATTATATAGGTTAATCTCAAGTTCAAAATCAACATGGACTACGACTGCCTTAAGCGGGTCTCTTTAAATGGAAAGATGGAATTTTTTTTCTTCTTTACTTGACAAATGACAATCTACCATGGCCAATATTTAACCTGTATCTTATTTTTTTTATATAAATTTTTTCTATTTTATCTTTATTTATGACTTTGCAAACATTATTTTCCTATATTATTTAACTAATCTTTTTTTACATTTATCCAAATAAATACTTGGCATCTGTAATGCGAATTTGGCTGAAGCCTTGTACTTGTGATATTTGCCTCTGCCTAATTGTTTATTAAATTTATGCGACCTAAATTATCCAAACTATTTTTGCTTGGTTAAAGTTTAACTTGAAATTCACGTACGCATGTCGTGTCTATAGGCATATGTGTACACTATATGTGTGTATGTAAAAATTGATTGTATGCAACTTGTTGCATGGAGTGATCACTTCATGCAACCTTTTTTAATTTTGGATTTAATATGGTATTTTAATTAAATTAAAGCTAAAAGTTATATTTATTAACATGCATTTAACTATGATTTAAAAATCCATTTGATTGAAAAACTTACACAAGCCACAGAATGAAAACTAGACAAAAATGAATATAACCATTAAAATTATCTAATACTCAGAGAGATGCACAAATATTTAATTTAACATCCATACCGAATGAATATATATATGTGTGTATGTGAACAACATGTTTATTTAGACTTTTCACCTTTCCAAATGAAAGAGGCCCATGTGATCACGCACATTACTTATTCTGTGTAGGGACTGGTTAGCGAGGAGAAGGTGGACTCCTTCGACGTGCCATACTATACTCCATCAGTAGAGGAAGCTCGGAATATTGTAGAAGAGGAACGGTCCTTTGCTATCGAGCGGCTAGAGAGGTTTGGAGTTGGGGATGTAAATGTGACTGCAGAAATGCGGGCTAAGAACGTCAGATGCTACACGGAGCCATTAATCGCTTCTCATTTTGGGCAACAGATCACTGATCAGTTATTTAGGAAGTTAACAACTGCTCTAGTTAAGGATCCGGGACGTCTACCCAGCAGCAACAGAAGCAGCATTGTTGCTGTACTTTGGAAGAAGTAGGTTGACCAACGTTCACTCTTTGCATATTTATGCAACAATGGGGGCGTCAGAAGTGGTTATTTTGACATATGCATGCTCTGATTAATAGCCAGTCTTGTTTAATCTATCTATGGTACTCACTTCAATAAAATAACTTTTAAATTTTGAATTTTGCTTCAGTTGCATGTATGTATATATATATATGTATATTTATATATATATATATATATAGTTAGTTAGTTAGTTAGAGAATTCTAATATAGGTACCTAATTATCCAGCTGACATTATGCCACATAAGATCTCAATACAGATGTGATATATCTTTCAATTACTATGCGATTCTGTGAGATAAGGATTAGGAATGCATATTCTCCTAAAGTTCTCTAAGCATGAATTCACATCTCAATATATATACATCTTGGGTATATACTCATGCTTAACTATAAATACACAAGATATGTACTTTTTAAAAACAGACTCTTTAAGCTCTCTCTCTCTCTACTATTCACACTTACTATAAAGTCCTTGGTTGACTTAAGTGTCGGAGTGCCTGCGCCGGGATCACCCCCGGCACCCTCTGACATTTTCTTTGTCCTGTAAGATTCTATACGGGATCTTCTCGAGAGCGATATGAGCATTCTGTTTGGGAATTACCCAAATATTGACTTCGTTTATGGGAATAAAGAAAAAATTTGAGGAAGAATAGAAAAAGTCATTCTCAGCTGTCTAAGGACGAAGCCCAACCCCTCACAAACCATGGCTTCATCACCTCTAGACGGCTAATACCATTATCATGATAATTTCTCAGGTGAATCGTGATTGAGAAGTGGTTTTCTTCCAGTCCTTGAAGAAGTTGGATAGGCAACCTGCCTTGCACGATTGACAATTGTAGCAAAGAACATTCCGGACATTGCACCACTTTGCGAAGTTTATGTACACATTAGAAGTGCCAATACGTGGCATTCACGTATGTGGAATTGCAGGATGACGGTGGCTTACAACAGCCGAACTGAATTGGCGACAGACGTTCTGATAGAACACGACAACCGTATCATTGGACTGGCCAAGCTTCGTGCAGGTTTTTCCTCTTCCAATAACCATTACAAACCTCCAATTTGCTATTGGGATTGCTCTTGTGCTTTTCGTATGGTTAAACGGTCTATATAGGAAGCCCAAAATCACTTCTGCACAGCTTTTGGCAATTCTTCCTTTGGCTGTTGAGTATACATTGGGAAACCTTTTCATTAATATGAGTCTTGGAAAAATGGCAGTCTCCTTTACTCACACAATCAAAGCTATGGAGCCCTTCTTCTGGGTCGTTCTTTCGGCCATTGTGGGTGATGCTTTCTCTTGTGCCAATTCTTGGTGAAGCGGTATTGGCATCGCTTACTGAAGCTTCTTTTAATTGGGCTGGATTTTGGTGTGCGATTGTTTCAAACCGAACCAACCAATCTCGTAATGTGCTCAGCAAAAAAATCATGGTTAAGAAAAAGAAATCTCATGACAATATAACTTTCTTCTCAGTAATCACAATCATGTCATTCCTCCTGTTGGCCCCTGTTACCGTTTTAGTCGAAGGCGTAAAAGTCGACAACTGAAAAGCAAAGAATTGCTTGTTGGCAGGAATTTTGGCTTCCTTCTATTATCTCATTTTGCATTGTGTTTAAATTTTTTTAGTAGATTTGTCTCTTCAAAATTCTTATTGCTACCGCATATTTTAATTGCCCCCTGTTGGTTGGTTTTATTGCATGAACCATTAGGGGATGAGCTTCAACATTGTCAGGCAGGCATAATTTACTCTGGAAATCCATCAGGGCTACTGGAAATCCGTGGCCATGTAGAAACCCATTCACGCTGGAAACAGCTACCTGATGACGCATGGAATCCTACCATTTGCACCCATTCCCTGTTCATGCACTTGCTTGCATATACATATCCTTGTTCACATGAAATACATATACATACATGCATATTTTAGTATGTTTGGCAGTTAGATGATTGAGGACGTGGGTCTTACTCATGATTAGGGATGGATGTTTTCCATCAGATTTTTTGGAAATCGAGAAGCATTGGTCAACAGACCATGAGGATGTATCTTGTGTTTTAGACATGTCATGCACATCTTCCAATGGGAACCCAATGTGAGCGTAGTGAACTTGAAGTAGATTGCTCGAAATTCCACGAACTAAGTGGGGTTGTGCTGGAAATCGAATTGCGGATAGGGGTACGGAACCAGCAAATGCGATAGCACGATAGCATACACAGTCTAGTCAAAATCTCCGTTGCACTGTTCACTACCATTCACTACTGCTCATCACTGTTCAGTTACAACAGTTTATTTTGACTAGATTTATGTCTTTATAACTCAAATTTTGATGATCAAATAGTCATTTTCTATTTTTTTAAATATTTTAAATTCAATGGATGGATCAAATTATCAAAAATATGTCTAAATCATAAGATATTTGTAAACAGTTATGAAGGGTGACCTTAATGAAGTCGTCATAGACCCAATTGGCAGCACCAAACTGAAGGGCATGCTCGAATAATGACCATTACAAAAATTGGTTTGACAATACCAAACCAAAGAGTATGCCTGAATAGAGGCCTTCAAGAAGACCGATTTATAGTACTAAACCAAAGGACATGCCTGAATAGAGGTCGTCAAGAAAATCAGTTTGGCAGTACCGGACCAAAGAGTGTGTCTGAACAAAGACTACCAAGAAGTCCGATTTGGTGGTAGCAAACCGAAGGGCATTTGTAACACCCATAGTTTTAAAATTTGGGTAATGGTATGCTTGAACATATTATAGTTATCTTCAACGTAATTTAATTATGAATCGAAGTGAAGAAATTATTTTAGTAATGAAATAATTTAAGCATGTATGAATTACATATAAGTGTAATGTAATTGTACAAAAAAATGTATGTGGATAGTTATATGATTTAATTTTTAGTTATTTGAGGCATAATATTTATATATTTTATATTTTTAATATTTGAAAAAATTATGTCATAAATACATGAGAAAATTAGGAATAAAGAAGGGTTGAAATGGGGAGAAAAAATTATCAAAATAGGGGCAGCAGGGTCCTGTGCCACGACGCCACTTCAGAACATGGCAAGGTGATGTCCAGCAATTCTGGCACTGTGGCTCTATATTTAGTGTCGCAGTGCCTGTCGGTAAAGTTAGTTAGTCGACTTTTTAAGCTCCATTCCGTTCTATTTTCACCCTATTCATTCTATTTTCCTTCCCATGCCCAAACCCTTTGCCCTAGCCTCTTTTATGCCCAATTTCTTGTGATTTTATCTTGAAAACAATAGGATTTAGATGGTTAATCGTTCGAGCATGCATCTAAGCCTGGATTTTAAGAGTTTGGACTGTGGAGAATGGAAGAAAATCTAATTTTCAGTGATTGGAGGAAGCTATTTGTGGCTTGGAGCAAGAAATCTTGTTCATAGTAGGAAGTCATGCTTGGATTTCATGGGTCAACGGAATATGGATGGAAAGTTACGAAGCTTGTGGAGTTATGAAACTCAAGAAGTTGCAAGAGGATTCTTCATGAGTTAAGTAGGCCTTATCTTGTTAAATGCATGGAAGGGAATATGAATTATTCCGTATGTTTGAATCCAGGCATATATGCATGGTTGGGGATAGAGAACATTCCACGTCTCTTTTGATAATAGGTATATATATGCGTGGATTATTGGGGAGAGTAGATATCCCATATTGTTCTAAAGGCGATGTTTATTAGATTTTATGAATACATGAATGTTGGGGATAGCGAGTATCCCTTGAGTTGCAATGATTGGTTATGATATGAATTTGTGATGGCTAGGGATAAAAAGTATCCCTTGTACTTGTGTGTAATGATAGTCATTCTTATATATGATTGCCTAAACGAGAGGGATAAAGAATATCTCATTGCTATATATGAATTGATAATTAAGATAATACGAGAATGCTTGATTGGATGGGGATGATAGATATCCTCTTATTTTGTATTAGGTGAGATACATGTTATGTGATGTGAATGTATGAATTGATGATTGATGGGATCCCAAGGTTTTCTTCTATTGTATATTATGAATTTGAGCACTTATGGGGATTGAATGTTTTTGAATTCTTTGTGTGATAATTATATGACTTGTAATATTATATGCCTAAATGACGTAGGTTGTGATATTAGAATATGCTTGAATGACACGGTTACGATACATGATGGCAAGGGAATGAAGACTTAAACTTAATGGTATGAATTTATGTTTGTTATCTTTTACATCTTAGGATGAGATGTGTGCATTACATTCATGGTTGGGGTGGAATGGATTGTTTGTTTTTGGGATTAGTTATTGTTTACTAACATACCTACTTATTGAGTTCGCCCATGACTCACTCCTTATTTTAATTTTTAGCTAACAGGTTAAGTAAAGAATCTCAACTATAGATTGGGGCTAAAAGGCAAGAAGTGAAAGTAATTTCTTTATGATTTGATAAATCAGAAAGGGATTGTATAATATTTTTGTATGATTTTATTTAAAAGAATCAGAATAATGTATATTATAATGTATTGGCATGTCATAGTAAATTACTTACAATAGTATGACAGAATGCTATGATTCCAGGGATGTATATTGCCATCATGGTTCAATTTTAATCTTGGGCATGCAGCTGTAGTTGAGTTAGGCTATTGTGAATGTGTGTTTTATGATTTATGTTATTGCTTTATAGTCATAAAGAATGGTCAGGTTTAAATCTATATAATTTAGGCTAGACTTTGTCAAATTTGTAGCAGAATATTTCTCTTAGAAATGAGGAGGTTATGGAAAAATAGTGAAATGCATAGGCCCCAAGGTGGGGCATTACAGCTTGCCTAAATAGAGCTTGTCAAGCTATCAATTCTGCAGCACAAGATTGAAGGACACTCTCGAAGCCATCAAGAATTCTGGGTCGGCAATACCAATCCGAAGGGTGAGCTCAAAGTGGGGTAGCTACTAGTTTAGGCCGCTACTAGTTCCGCAACCATCAAGCATTCCAGTTTTGTGGTACGGAATCGAAGGGTATGCTCGAAGCGGAGCCATTAAGTTTTCAGTTCCACAGTACAGGACCGAAGGAAGCCCTCAAAGAGGGGCCATCAAGTTTTAGCTCTTAGGAGCCAAAGGGCACATTCTTCGGAGTCATCGATTTACTAACTCTATGGAGCCATTGTATTTTTATCTTGAAGGAGGCTGAGATCTTGGCTTCATAGACCATTTATAAAAAGGATTAGTTCAACAAAGCTGAAAGCAACTGATAAAGTAATCACAAATAAAGGAATAAAAGTTATTTAAAATGAAGCTGCTATGCTACTCCAAAAAACTAAGCGTTGCCTCATCTATCACACTTATCACATCTCGGAAGCACCATTCAAACAAAAACATGTGAAAGCACCAAAGCATGCAAAGAATATCAAGCAAATGAGAAGATGACTTTCATCATGTCTCCTTGAGGAGGGATTGGTGTTAGAAAACTCTAACATAGGTACTCAATTATTCAGCTAACACGATACTATGTAAGATCTCAATACAAATAAGATATCTCTTTCAACTACTATGCAGTCCCATGAGATAAGGATTAGGGATGTGTATTATCTAAGAGTCCTCCTCTAGGCATGAATCCACATCTCACTTGCGTACAAGCGACAAACGCATCTTGGTTGCACACTCATATTTAATTATAAATATACTAGGTATGTACCCCCTAAGGACAGGCTCTCTAACCTCTCTTTCTCTTTCTCTCACTATTATTTATATCCCCTACTAAAGTCCCTGGTTAACTTGAGTGTTGGAGTGTTTGCATCGAGACCATCCCCAACCCCCTCTGATGTTTTCTCTATCCTGCAGGATTTTAAGCAGGATCTTTTCGAGAGCTATATCAGCATTCTGTTTGGGGACTACCAAAATCTATATATATATATATATTAAAGTTAGAATGTTTTGAAGTACCTTCGTTACAACTTCAAAATATTTACAAATGGCTTGGATTGCTTATATATCTTCATTGTCAAAACTCGTATTGTTATATTAGAATTACTTACAATTTAGGAATTTACATTATATTAAATTAATAATCTAAATATAATCTAGTTATAAAGTCGCAGAAGTGTGGGGCATCTATTTAATCACAAAATCAACATCCAACAAGTTCCAAACAATGAAAAAGAATCCTTTCAAAGTCATCTCACCACTCAGCTAGCAATGCCGCAAAAAGGAAAAGCCACAAAGTCTTTAAAAAAAATAAGGAATCAAATCGGAAGACCAAGCAAGCATCTACAACTTTGCCTTCATCAACACAATCACCTTCGGCAAAGGAGGGCAATCTATAGACAGCCCCATCCAACACCTATCCAAGCTACAATACAATTGAAGTTCAAATGGGTCAAGCCCAAACGCTTATTCACTACAAGACAAATACAATTATTGGCCTCTTTAATCACCCTTCACTTGTCGAAAATCTTGAGGGACAGCTAAGCTGCCAATAGCTATAAAAAGGGGCATTCCCCCCTCTCCGAAAAAAAAAGGTCTCCCCTTTGCCTCCCTTACAAGAGCCCAATCAAGCAACCTCTTCTTAGCTACATTTCTACAGCATTCCATCAACATTTCAGCAAATATATCTATTGAAATTCTAGTAGCAATTACCTTCATGCCAGTAACCTCTCATCACCATCCCAGTAACAACATTCTGCTACCATTTCAGCAACTTCTTCCATGAAGTTTGAGTAACATCTCCCGCAGCATTTCAAAAGGTTTCAATCTTTGTGTGGAGTTGAAATCTAACCTATTTTAGCAGCCATCACATCTCTTCTGAGCTTAAGTCATCTTGTAAATTCAACACAAGTCACCCCTTTCAATTCTTTAGATTCCCTATAGAATAAAGAAGAGCTTGAGTCATCTTGTAAATTCAACACAAGTCACCCCTTTCAATTCTTTAGATTCCCTGTAGAATAAAGAGTTGTAAATGCAGATCGGTGGGAAGTCCATGTAAGAGTAAACTCCTCTTTAAAATTGAATCAGTGATGACTCTAATTCGTTATGAATTTCACTTTGAATGTATGTGAATTTTTCAGCTTGTTGTACTCAAAGTCATCACCATTTTCATTTTGTTTATAACCATAAGCTAGCATGATCATTGAAAAGTACAACCTATCTGTTTAGGATTGATTTCATCATATATTGATGTCATGATCAACTATAACAGTTCGTGTACATTCATATTCCACCCACTTGCAAAGGGTATTACTCACCTGTCCATTTAGGCTAACTAGTGATTGGCCAATAGTAGCCTTCCCATCCAAGAGGGTGCTACAGTGTTTTCTATTAACTATGATGTATATGTAGCTGTTAGTTAGTTGGCAAGTGATGTAATGCAAAGATGAAACGTTGTGTTTAATTATTTTAAGATTTCTTTAAATTTTGCCATCTCACGAGCTCAATCGGATTAACAATTTAATCATCTGAGCCATGCATCTTTAGTACACTAAAATGGCAGAAAATTCATGTGGGGAAGATGAGAATCAATTCCAAAGTTAGAAGTTTAATTTTGTTGGCCCTCATTAAACTCGGTAGTGATTACCTATTTCATAATTCTTTGAACGTGGATGGCAAACAGTATGGAATATACAACTCCATTCTTTCATAATTAATCCAAAACACCCCAAATCATTTGTTTATTTTAGGCCTATCTGATATTCTAAATTAGATCTATTGATTTTAGGCCTGGCTCTTGTTGCTGAAAATATCGATGGGATTTTAGCATTTGATAACAAGATTTGCCGACAGAGTACAAGCTTCAACCAAAATCCCTTTTTAGACGGGCTTCAAATGTGTTTGGACTGGACAGACCAACTTCTAGCCCAAAAGGAATTGCTTTTGCATAGTCATTTATCAGCTTTTTATCTTTTGCAGGGAATCATGATAGAGAAAAAGTTGGATTCTTTCCCATGCCATTTTATGTTACATAAGAAGAGAAAGATTATTATATTATCAATTTACACAATTATTTTTAGATTTCACACATTAAACTCAGCAATTCTGAATAATATTTATATTAAACCTAGGGAGTAAACAAATTTAGCATCAGTACAAAAATGATAGGGATGGGAATTAAATGACGTTTTGAAAAAAAAAATCCATACTACTTTCGATCCTCTTATCCTATAATTAATCTCTTTTTTCTCCTCCCATATCACCACTTTAGTTGGTCTTTGTTCTCAACTAATCCCCTTTTCTTGCACATAAACCACTGTAGTCCATGTTGTGGTGGATCTAGACATTGAGATCTATTAATCAGCTGCATTGTTTTGCCTTCTAGAAATAGAGTGAGATGACCAAGTGCTGGCAGCAGGCAGTGAAATAAACTGATCAAGATCCTCCCAAAAACCCACAGGACATCATCTGATCCTCCTAAATCACAGCCTTGTAGAAAACACCCACAACCAACATCAGATGCTTGATTGGGTCCTTCTTTGGGACCATAATCAAACAACTGACGCGATCCCAACCTTTTTTGCCTTTGCAGAGATTAAGATGGCTGATATCAATCAGCCAATGGTCAGCATCAATTGGAACTCCTTTGATGCGCAGAAACCCGCTGATGAATCACTCCATGCTAAAGGCTACCTTAGTACAAACACTAGCGGTTGCCTTCCACGACCCTGGTCACTTGGAATCACAAATTTCTGCAATAAGTTTTCTTCAACTATATAATCCTCCCTCAATGAGATACAATTCCATCCTAGCCATTCAATCTCACTAGAACTCACCAATTATAGAGCAATTAACACCCCTTATAATGACCCATGGTCACACTGCTGAGTATTATTTTCTTTGGACCATCATAGTCTTTACAGTTTTGCCTCTTTGTGGTTGCCGCTTATACAACCCTTGCAAAAGGTGCCGCTATAAGTTTTCACAAGGCTTACACATAAATGTTAGGACTCTCCCCCTTACTCAGGTGATGTGAGATATTACAATTCACCCCTCTTAGGCTCCAGCGTCCTTGCTGGATATATTTCTATTCTTAAACTTTTGGGGTTGACTCTGATACCATTTGTAGTGACCCATAACTACAGTGCTGAGGTATTGTCCACTCTAGACCATCACGGTCCTCACGGCTTTTCCCTTTGTGGTTATCGCCTATATAACCCTCACAAAAGGCACCTCTAATAGGTTTCCACAAGGCTCACATATAAATATTATGACTCTCCCCTCACCTGGGTAATATGGGATATCACATGGCCTTGTGAAAACCTATTTGAGGTGCCTTTTATGAGGGTTATATGGGCGACAACTACAAAGAAGCAAAGTCATGAGAATTATGATGATCCGAGTGGACAATACCTCAATAGTGTGGTCATAGGTCGTTATGAATGGTATCGGAGCAAGATCCCCACTAGTAGAGCAGTTCAGGGACAAACCGGGTGAAAGCTGGTAGGCCTATAACATCCAGGGCTGATGAGGGCAGGGAGTGATCATCGGGGCTGAAAGAGCCTGGTTAATAAGGTATGGCGCCTGACAGGCTTCTAAGCAGAGGGAGACAGGAATGAACCATCCCACAGTGAAAAGGGGGGAGAACATTCTTAGACTTATATGTGAGATTCGAGGAACTTTGTGTAGAGACCTTTTCCCATAATGTGTATGGGCACTGTCGATGGTAGGGGTGTAAGTTTCAAGCAAGGTTGGGAAGGCATTTTTCAACCTGAACCTACACCCACACCTATTTCAAGTTAGGGGCGAAAAAAGGGTTAGGCAACCCCCCCAAACCCTAATCCACACCCCTTCATTAAAAATAAATAAAAATAAAAAATGTATCCAGTAACAGTGGTCTATATTTATATAAGCACAACATCTTTTGCTTTTTGAGATAAAAGCAAAAAAATTCTCAAATATAACCAAAGGAATCCACAAACCATATGTATCCAAAATACTAAAAACTATATCTTAGGGTCAGTTGAAAGTAGGCGCTAGTGTATATATATA
>JAYJMB010028163.1:0-37726 GCA_036873735.1 Pouteria campechiana
TTTTAAGTTATTTTAAGTTCAATTTGATTTCTTTGAATGATTACAATTTGGGCAACTGTAATCTGAAATTTTTGTATTTGAGTTACATGATTTTAAACATGCATCATCTGTCACATGCAACCATAACTAGTAACGCTCCAGGAAGGAGGGGCGTTACATTTCATCAACTATGTCTGATTCTTTAGACTCTTCTTTCTTCTCTTTAATCAAATTTATTCCTGCATCTCTAAGAATTCTTGTGAAGATCATCCCATATGGAAGTGGAAATCTTGTCATGGATTTCACTAGACACAGATGATCCACTATGATTTATGCAAGTTTTATTTTCTTCTTATTTTTCAAAGCCCACAATACTTTTGCACCCTACTCTGAAATTGAGTGTGTGGCTCCTATCCTTGGATACGTATTATTTATCACTATTGTGTATGCCAATTTATAATCCAAGCTCAGATGATTGGCATGTAAGTAATTTTCCTTTGCATCTATTTCAACTCCTGCCAAGTTTGAGAACAATCTTACTCCGCTCGATGGCCACTCAACATGTTCTTCTTCAATTTCAGGGAGTTTGAGGACTCTTCTCAAGTTATCAAGGGATAGGTTTATCTCAATATCTCTTATCCATGATTTCTATGTATTTGAATTCAGATTGCTGATTAGAGCCTTCACCATTCTAGAATACATGGCTCTTTACAGCTCAGAAAATCAGTCCAACCTTGGAATCAAAACCATTCGCATACTTCCAAGTTCATTCCTCTTTCTCTAAATACTTCAAAATTGAATGCCCTACCCTTGATGATTTTTTTATTCTCATACTTTTCAAGATACTTAGAATCGACATTTTCTTTGTTAAGAAAAATTACCTCAAATGTGTCATTTTCATGTCTTACTCTTTTAGAGATGCCTGTACCTTTCCTTCCTTCTGATGCTTGTATCAGTTGATTTTGTTCTTACCATTATAGTGGAAAGATGTGGAGAATCAGACATTGATGGAGAAGATGTTATGGAGGGCTTGCTTGAACTTTGGAGTTTGAATCAGGTGGGAAGTTGAGGAGTTTCTCTGAAGGGATGCTTTTGAATGCTCTAGAAAAGGATTTTAGATTTTCAGAGGTCTCGAGCACTTAAATAGATGAGCACTTTCTGATTTTATCATTGAGTTTAGATTTGCTCTGAAACACTAATGGGCTTTGGTTTTGGATACTCTAAAAGAGGTCCTTTGGAGGCAACAAATTGATTAGGGGTTTCAAAAATATAGTTTCTCCAAAACATTGTCGGAGGCTCCGAAGACAGAATTTGCTACTTTTGGAGGCAACGATTGTAATAGTTCAGTGACTCTGAAGCTTTACTTTGGAGGTAACATGATTTATTGAAGGTTACAAAATTAAGCTTCAGGGGCATGGAATTTTTTCGGAGGCTTTTAGTCCTCCTTCGAAGAGTCCAAAATCTCATTTCAAAGGCTCTAAAATACCATAAATTTTTAAGTTTGTTCTTTTAATGCATTTTTTGCTATAGTTATCAGTAAGGGACAATTTTTTCTATTTTATAAATGTTTTATTAATTTTCAACTTAGGCATTTAGATCTAAAACACCTAAATCTCTTCTTAATTTACTGAATCTATCTTCTGAAAGAGGTTTAGTAAATATATCTACTTAATGATTTTTAGTAAGCATAAATTTTAAACATATATTATCATTTTGAACATGATCTCTAATAAAGTGATGCCTAATTTCTATCTGTTTTGTCCTGGAATGTAAAACTAGGTTTTCAGTCAAACTTATAGCACTAGTGTTATCACATCTTATGCGAATATCAACATAGTTAAAGCCAAAATCATTTAATTGTTATTTCATCCAAAGGATCTAAGCACAGCGACTACCAGCTGCTACATATTCTGCTTCAGCAGTTGATAATGCCACAGATGTCTATTTCTTGAAAAACCATGATATGATCATACTTCCTAAAAACTAATAACATCTTGAAGTACTCTTTCTATCTACTTTATATTCAACAAAATCTACATCTGAGCACCCTACTAAATTGAAATCAAAACCTTTTGGATACCACAAAGCGAGGCTTCGTGTGTCTAAAAGGTATCTAAAGATTCTCTTTACAACAATTGCATGTGACTCTTTGGGATATGACTGAAATCTAGAACACATGCAGAAACTAAATATTATATTTAGTCTACTAGCAATTAAATATAGTAGAGATCCTATCATGCTTCTATAAAGTTTCTAGCAAATAGATTTACCTCTTTCATCTTTGTCCATCTTTATTGAAGTACTCATTGGTGTTCCATATCTTTTACCATCTTCAATATTGAATTTCTTTAGAAGTTCTTTTGTATACTTGACTTGGTGAATGAAGATTCTTTCTTCCTCTTATTTGATTTATAGCCCCAAAAAGAAATTGAGTTCACCCATCAAGCTCATTTCAAATTCTCCCTGCATAGTCTTGAAAAATTCTTGAAAATGCTTTTTATTAGTTGCACCAAATACTATATCATCAAAATGAATTTAAACTATAAAAATATCTTTCTTTGCATGTTTAATGAAGAGAGTGGTACCAACTTTACCCCTTGAAAAACCTTCCTCAATCAGAATTTGCTTAACCTCTTATAACAAGCTCTTGGAGCTACCATAGAGGGCTTTCTTGAGTTTGAATACATGATTTGTATAATGAGGATCTTCAAACCTAGGAGGTTGTTCTACATATACCTCTTCATTAATGAAACCATTCAAGAATGCCCTTTTTATATCCATTTAATATAGTTTGAAATTCATAAATGATGCAAATGCAAGAAGCATTCTAATAGCTTCAATCATTGCAACAAAAGCGTATGACTCTTCAAAGTCTATATATTCTTCTTGACAATACCCCTTTACTACTAATCTTTCCTTATTTCTCACCATAATTCCTGATTCATCTAGTTGGTTCCTGAAGACTCATTTTGTTCCTATAATAGATTTATGATTTGGTCTTGGAACAATAGTCCACACATCATTTCTTTTAAATTGATCTAATTCTTCTTACATAGCTAAAATTTAGTTTTTGTCTTCTAATGCTTGGTGCATGCAAGTTGGTTCTAATTGAGAAATGAAAGCTAATGAGCTTATAATTTATCATATTTTTAATACCTAGATTATCATGTTTTGGTCTTTTAATGATATGATTTCATTAATTTACATTCATATTAGATTACTTATTGCACTTAGTGGATTTATTTGTGTTACAGGTCAATTTGGGGCCAAAATATACTATTTTGGAGCAGAGGTGTTCATGGAGACACATATCATTATGGAAGCATCAATCTTAACCTCTTATCAATCATCAATCATGAATTTTTAATATGGATTAGGAACAAATTAGATGGTGGGACGCGAATGCAATAACTCAATTGAAGAAGGAATTCTATTTTTAAGACTTCTATTTTTGGATGCTTCACAAACAAGAAAAATTGTAAATTTTCAATGGCAGTTCAAGGAAAATTTTGGTAAAGATATGAGCACATTTTGAGAAGTATTCAACATAAAAATTATATCCCTTAAAATTATATAACTAGGAAAAAAATAATCACTTAATTCAGAGTTAATATGAGGAAGTTATGGCCAAAACACTATAGCTATCTCCAGAGAATTTTTTGAACATAATGTGCGATAATAGGTGTCACTTTATAGAAGTTTTTGGCATATTTAAAAGATGAATTAGAGAAATTTGTCAACATAAAAGTTTTATATCTTAAAATTATATTTAAAATTAATCAATAATTATATGATTTGGATATCATATGAGAAAGATATGACAAAAATATGAAAACTTCTCCTGGTAAACAAACTTTATGTGCAGAAATAAGATATTTTTAGCAATTGCTATTGTATGCTGAAGATAACTTTGAAAATCCATAAGGAGGTTCAAGAGAACCCTAAATTGGTTTATTTAAAAGGTATTTAAATAGAGAAATAGGGGACTTGGAGAGGAAAAAGGAAGCAGCAACTTAGAGACATCAAAGTAAGCTTTTGGCAAAGATCTTCCTCTCTCTCTCTCTTTTCTTTTCTATTCTTTAAGTTTTCATCATGGCCCTGCCGGCTAAACTTTTATTCTTAGTTTAAGAAGATAGAAGCCATAAAATTAACATAATGTGAGATCTAATTTGATTTAATTGTTCAATTTATATTTTGAGTATTGAATATTCTTCTTTGTTCATGATTATGATTATTATGCTTAATTGCTAGGAGGCCTACTAGTTTATTATTCATTGCAATTTATTGCTAGATTAGATATCAAATCCATAATTATTTGATCTCTTTAATCTGTGAAGCAACTAGGGTTTAATAATCTGCTGCTATTATAGTTATTAAATTTTAGAAAGAATATTTGACTGAATTAAATGCAACCACGTATGCTTGTGTTGTTTAGCTTCACCAATCCCTACAAATCTTAATGCTACTATTAGATGAAACCTTTAGCACTAGTCTTAGGTTGTTTAGTAGTTAGGGTTAATTAGAATGCTAGTTTCTAATTAACTATGTTGAAGGAGAGATTGGAAAAATAATTCCAATGGTGAATATTTAAAGTATGGATTGATTTATAATTGCATCAATGATTAGTTACGAGATTTTGATGTTCAATGTTAACTTGCACCAAGGTTTTCTTCTCTGATAGATTTCTTTTTATAATACTTTCTTTGTTACATTCAAAACCACCTTTTCTTGTTCACTTTGCATAAAATTAAGCTAGATACTACTCTTGAGATTGACCCTTATTCACACTACTAAAGGTAATTTAATTAGAATAAGGTTCTAAATTTGGTTGCCTAAGACAGCACACCAAATTTTTGCACCATTGTCGAGGATGCATTCTAGTTGAATTTTGTTACTTTAGTGATCTTTATTTTGTTATTGAATTTTTCCTTAAAAAAAATATTTTTTCTTATTTATTTTTTAGGGTTTATTAGATTTTCTTTTATTATTTATGACTATTAGTCGATCTTCTAATCAAGGTGATTTGCAGCATAAGCCAAAATAGAAAGAACTTTGCATGTTAAGGAGAGAAACTTGGAGAATTTCTAATTCAGAAAAGGAAGAAATCATGGCCAAAAATCAAACTTTGAAAGAGCTTACCACACTTGATTTGTATCAACAACCCTTATGCATAATTTTTCCTACTTTAGATGCTACTGTTAATTTTGAATTAAAATTTGGACTAATTCATCTCTTGCCCACTTTTTATAGTCTTGCAGGTGAAGATCCTCACAAGCATTTGAAGGAGTTTCATGTAGTGTACACAAGTATAAAACCGACAGGGGTGACTGAAGAGCAGATAAAACCGATAGCATTTTCATTCTATTTGAAGGATGTGGCTAAGGATTGACTTTACTATCTATCATCTGGGAGCATCACAACATGGAACGAGATGAAGAGGTTGTTTCTGGAGAAATATTTTTCAACTTCAAGGGCATCCAACATTAAGAAGGAAATTTATGGTGTGAGACAATATAGTAGAGAATCCCTATATGAATATTGGGAGTGTTTCAAGAAATTATGTGTGTGTTGTCCCCATCATCAAATTAGTGAGCAGCTACTCATCCAGTATTTCTATGAGGGTCTTCTACCCACTAAAAGGAGCATAATTGATGTTCTAGCAGAGGAGCTTTGGTAGATAAAACTCCCAAAGAGGCAAGGAACTTAATTACAAATATGGCAACCAACTCACAACAATTTGGCAATAGGCTTGATTCTCTATCCAAGCCTGTCAATAAGGTAAGTGTTTCTTCCATTGAACAACAAATTGCAGGTCTAACTTCTCTTGCTCATTAATTTGCTGTAGCAAATATGCAGATAGCAAAAGCTTGTAGAATTTGTTCAATAGTAGGACATCCAACTGATGCATGCCCAACTCTTCAAGAGGAACCTATTGAGCAGGTGAACGCAATGGGTGGTTTCTCTAGACTACCATAAAGGAAGTATGATCCCTGTTCAAACACATACAACTCAGGATGGAGGGATCATCCCAATTTCAACTATGGGAACCTACAAGTAAATCAGCCACTTGCTCAAAATTGCCCAAAGATTCAGCAGTATCAACAGCCATACCCACTTAGACAACCACAAGGACAAACTTCTAACTCTGGTATGTCTTTAGAAGATATTTTTAAGTCTCTTGCCACTAACACTTTGCAAGGGCTAGCATTTAGAGTTTGGAGAATTAAACAAGGGCAAGCATTCAGAATTTGGACAATCAGGTAAATCAAATAGCTACCATAGTCAATCAGCTAGAGACACAAAATTCAGGAAAATTGCCTTCTCAAATAGTGGTGAACCCAAGAGAGAACATGAGTGAAATTATTTTGAGGAGTGGCAAAGAGATTGACATTCCAGCAAAAGTAACTCCTACACCAACAAAGCAAGAAAAAGGGAAAAGCATTATAGAATATAAGCCAATACCACCTTTTCCTAAGGCTTTAGTAGAATCTCACAAAATAAAGAACTACAAAGATTGCTATAAAACTTTTCATAAATGTGAGATAAATATTCTACTTTTTGATGTCATTAAACAAGTATCTCATTATGCTAAAGTCCTATTATAAATATGTACAACAAAGAGGAAACAGAAACTTTAGAGATATGAGAAGGTGAGAGTAGGGGAGAATGTTTCTACTATCATTCAAAGAAAACTCCCTGCAAAGTGCAAAGATCCAGGTATGTTCACTATCCCTTGCATGATAGATAACACTAAACTTGAGAAGGCCATGTTAGATTTAGGAGCTTCCATCAATGTTATGCCATATTCTTTGTATGCTTCTTTGAAACTTGGACCTTTGAATAAAACTGGTGTTGTGATTCAATTAGCTAATAGATCTAATGTATATCTAAAAGGGGTACTTGAGGATGTTCTTGTGCAAGTCAATGATTTAATCTTCCCTATTGATTATTATGCGCTAGATATGGAGAATGACAATCACACTACTCTCATTCTATTAGGAAGACCCTTTCTAAAGACATCCAAGAATAAGATAGATGTTCACAGTGGCACACTTACCATGGAGTTTGATGGTAAAATTGTTAAATTTAACATTTATGATGCTATGAAATATCCTGATGATGATGATCCTATTTACTACATTGATATGATTGATTCTTGTTTACAAAAAGTTTTAAACATGATGGAAAAGATGAATTGGAAGTTCTCATTGGTAAACATCTTGAGAAAGAGAATAAGGTGTTGAGTACTGATTTGTAGGAAACTGTTGTAGCATTGGATGACTTTCCGAAGCTCTTAGAATTAGGTAATGATCCTTATATTGAGTTACTAGTTTCTAATAAGAGCCTTTTACCATCTGTTTTGCAGGCATCTACTCCAGATTTAAAGCCTCTTCCCAGTCACCTCAAATATGTGTTCCTTGAAGATGGAAAAATCTTGCCTGTGATCATCTTTAGTGAACTTAGTGTATTACAAAAAGAAAGGCTTGTGCAGGTTTTGAAGAAGCATAAGAGGGCTATTGGTTGGTAATGAAAGATATTAAAGGAATTGATCTATCTGCATGCATGCTTCGTTGTTTCCAGTTTGTAATTACTCCAGATTGAAGAAAGATGCAGTGAGTCGAGCCAACGACTATAAACAAAAGTGTTTCTTGGAAGGCAACCCAAGGAGAGTTTGTGTTTCTTTTTCTTATTTCCTTCGTATTTCTGCATTTATAATATGGTTATTTTTGCATCTTCTTTGCATTTGACCATACATTGGAGACCATGTAAGTTTTAAGTGTGGGGGAGGGAATTTAGGTTTAGGTTATTTTTTTATTTTTTGTTTTTATCTTTGTTTTTATTTTTGAAAAAAAAATTTTGAGAGAGAGTTGGTTTTACGCTTTGTTTTGGTGGTTTCTGATGATTTGAGGTTGAGGATGTCATGAGCAAGATTCAACTAAGCTTGAAAAATTCATAACATGATTGAATAAGTAATCTTCCAATTGCAATTGCTCGATTTAGTTATTTTCCTTGGGAATGGTGATAACTAAATTTGGTAAACAAAAGCTGGTGAGATTTTGAGCCTCTAGACTGACACATTTACATCAGTTTCACCCTTTTTCTTCATGAGATATATTCTTCCATGGATTTGTTTCTCTAGAACTTGCCTTAATTCTCTTTGAGATCACATTGATACATGCATTCATGAATATGATTAAGGCCTTCTTTGTTATGAACTACATGAGCCAAATAGCCTACTTGTGATTAATTTTGCCTCTTGTTGAGCCCCTTTGAGCTTTATAGATTGTGAACCTATGTTACAAGCTTAAAACTCAAAAAAGTAATTTCTTTATCGAAGGCATAGAGCTAATGGAGCATGGATTATCATTGTGCTATGTATGGGTGTACAAGAAATAAAGTGTGGGGGTGTCAAAATTTGCGGTATGACTCTAATTGGTGAAATAGAACATGTTGTTGTTTTTTAAAAATAAAAAGCCAAAGTGAAAGAAAAAGAGAAAAAATAAGAAAAAGAAAATATCAAAATTCCAAGGGAGGGGTATGTTTATACATCATGTATTCAAATGTGAAAGATGCTAAAGAAAATAAGTAATTGTACATGTCTTATATATTTGAGCTTGAGTTGATTTATTTATGCTTCACTAGTTTCAATGGCTTTTGAGCTACAACTCCAAATATTTCTCACCTTTACCCTAAACCCCATTACAACCCATAAAAAGTCTTTATGATTCATGATATGCATGTGATCCCAGTGATGAAGAATGAGAAGATATGCAAGCTTATGGTAGATTATTTTCATTAGAATGAATTTGAGGAGAACATATATCCTTCAAACACATGAGAGTAGAGTGTCTATTTCTGTAGGATTCTACATATTTAGTTTAATCCATCTTCAAGAGAGAATGCTTACTAAATGATTATAAGTTGTGTAAGAATGATTTGTTCATGATATATGATGACTTTTGAAGAGACTGGTTGTTCTTTGTTTATGAAAACTATAACCTTGATATTCTTTTTGGGAGAGAGCAAATTTGAATATGGCTCGAGGATGAGCAAAAGTTAAGTGTGCAGGTATTTGATGAGCTTATAATTTATCATATTTTTAATACCTAGATTGTCATATTTTGGTCTTTAAATGATATAATTTCATTAATTTACATTCATATTACATTAAATATTGCACTCAATGGATTTATTTGTGTTATAGGTCAATTTGGCGGAATTGAGTCAATTTGAGGCTAAAATATGCTATTTTGGAGCAGAGGTTTTCATGGAGACACACATCAGTATGGAAGCATCAATCTTAACCTCTGATCAAGCATCAATCATGAAGTTTTAATATGAATTAGGCACAAATCAGATGGTGGGACGTGAATGCAACAATTCAATTGAAAAAGGAATTCTATTTTTAGAAGGACTTCTATTTTTGGATGCTTCACAAGCAAGAAAAATTATAAAATTTCAGCGGCAGTTCAAGGAAAATTTTGGAAAAGATATGGGCATATTTTGAGAAAGTGTTCAACATAAAATTATAGCCCTTAAAATTATCTAACTAAAAAAAAGAATCACTTGATTCAGAGTTAAGATGAGGAAGTTATGGCCAAAATACCACAGCTGTCTCTAGAGAATTTCTGAACATAATGTGCTATAATAGATGTCATTTTATGAAAGTTTTTGGCATATTTAGAGGATGATTCAGAGAGAATTATCAACATAAAATTTTTATATCTTGAAATTATATTTAAAATGAATCAAGAATCACGTGATTTGGGTATCATATGAGAAGATATGACAAAAATATGAAAACTTTTCCTGGTGGACAGACTCTATGTGTGGAAATAAGATATTTTTAACAATTGTGTATTGTATGCTCAAAATAACTTTAGAAATCTGCGAGGAGGTGCAAGAGAACCCTAAATTGGTTTATTTAAAAGGTATTTTAACAGAGAAATATGGGACTTAGAGAGGAGAAAGGAAGCAACAACTCAGAGATATCAAAGCAAGCTTTTAGCGAAGATCTTTCTCTCTCTTTTCTTTTCTATTCTTTAAGTTTTCATCATGGCCCTGCATGGCTAAACTTTTATTCTTGGTTTAAGGAGACCGATGGCATAGAATTAACATAATGTGAGATCTAATTTGATTTAATTATTCAATTTATATTTTGAGTATTGAATATTCTTCTTTATTCATGATTATGATTGTTATGCTTAATTGCTAGGAGGCATACTAGTTTATTATTCATTGCAATCTATTGCTAGATTAGATATCAAATCCATAATCATTTGATCCCTCTAATCTATGAAGCAACTAGGGTTTAATAATCTGTTGTTGTTGTAGTTATTAAATTTTAGGAAGAATATTTGACTAAATTAAATATAACCGAGTGTGCTTATGTTGCAAATCTTAATGCTGCTATTAGATTAAACCTTTAGTGCTGGTCTTGAGTTATTTAGTGGTTAGGGTTAATTAGACCATTGGTTTCTAATTAACTATGTTGAAGGAGAGATAGGAAAAATAATTCCAATGGTGAATATTTAAAGTATGGATTGATTTATAATTGCATCAATGATCAGTTATGAGATTCTGATGGTGGAGGTTGACTTGAACCAATGTTTTCTTCTCTGATAGATTTTTTTGATAACACTTTCTTCACTACATTCAAAACCCCCATTTGTTGTTCACTTTGTATAAAATTAATAGAGATACTCCTCGTGGGATTGACCCTTATTCATACTATTAAAGATAATTTAATTGGAACAAGCTTCTAAATTTGGTTGCCTACGACAACACACTAGCAAAATTACCACATATTTGGTGATAGGATGATTTAAATCTAACTTTATTGAACAAATCATCAATTATCTAGTTTTTAGGATGGGCATGCATAAACCTCTAATCTCTGAGAAGAGATGAGTTACCTTCCTCTTTTACTTCTATTGTGGATGGTTCAGCTTCATCCATTATTGTCTCTAATAATGGAGTTTTTTCTTGATTATCTTGTAATTTCAGTTTCTCCACACTTTTGGGTAGATTATTTGTCTCATCATCAAAATCACTATTTCTTTTTTAGAGTTAGTATGTTCATCAAATTTAACATGGATGGATTCTTCTATAATCTTAAGTTTGAGATTGAGCACTCTAAATGCTTTGCTAAAAATGAAATAACCTAAAAATATACCTTGATCAGATCTATTATCAAACTTTCAAAGATTTTCTTTACCGTTGTTAAGAATAAAGCATTTACAACCAAACATATGAAAATATAAAATATTTGGTTTCTTGACATAGTATAATTCAAATAAAGTTTTGTTAAGTATGGATTTAGCAAAGATTCTATTAGTAATGTAACATGCGGTGTTCATTGCTTCAGCCCAAATATACTATGGGAGGTTGTATTCACTCAACATTGTCCTTGTCATCTCTTGCAAGGATTTGTTCTTTCTTTCTACTATATTTTATTGGGGTGTTCTTGGTGCAAAGAAAGTTTGAAGAATACCATTGCTTTCATAGAAATCATTGAATCTATGATTCTCAAACTCTCCACCATAATAGCTACTTATGACAATAATATGAAAACTTTGTTCATTCTATATATGTTTGGAAAATACTTCAAAGAATGAAAAATCTTCATCTTTGGATGCTAGAAACATTACCCAAGTAAATCTACTCTAGTCATCTACAATGACATATGTGTAATATTTTCCTCCAAGGCTTCTTGTCCTTATTGGTCTAACTAAATCCATATGTAACAATTGAAGGGGTTTAGTTGTGTGTACTTCTCTATTTGATTTGAATGATTCTTTTACTTGCTTGCCTTTCATGCAAGCATCACACAATTTATTATCAAATTTGAGTTTTGGGTAAACCAATAACTAGATCTTTATTATATGATCTTTCAATTAGATTTTTGTTGTCATGTCCTAGCCTATTATGCCACAACATGGGTTCATTGTTACTCACAACAAGACACTTAGCTTGAATATCTGAAAGATCAAACAAATATATATTTTTTATGTCTTCTACCATATACTACAACTGATTGAGACTTGTCTAATACAGAACAAGATTGAGATTCAAACACAACTTTGTAGCCTTTGTCACAAAACTGACTTATGCTAAGAAGATTATGTTTTAATCCTTCTACTAAAAGTACTTCTGAAATTGAAGTAGATAGAGGTTGGCCGACCTTACCAATCCCAACTACTCTACCTTTACCATTATCATCAAAGGTTACTGTTCTACTAGATTTCATTTTTATCTCCATGAACAGCTCCTTATTCCCTGTCATGTACCTTGAGCAACCACTATCGATATACCATGTACTGCTCTTTGTGGCTCTCAATCACACCTGCATGATAAAGTTAAGTTTTAACTTTTGATACCCATTTGGGAATGGGCCCAGGTGGGTTAGTTACAGGTAAAGTTTGTACCCATTGTTTCTTGGGTAAAATAATTTTAACTAAAGGAATTTGGGTTTTGCATTTAGTACATTTGCAACTATCTTTGGAACCCAAATTATAGTTTATTTAGGCTTAAATTTTCAAAGCATTGTTCTCAGCTACTACTTGCTCAAGTATACTATTAGTATTATTGTTACTCTTGAGCTTGAAATTTTCTTCCTTTATTTTGGCACATTCATTTGCAATTCTTTTGGGCTCCTTTTTAGTCTCCCTATACTTTTTTTCAAAGTAATGAAATCTGAAAATAATTCTTCTAACATCTCTTCATGACTGGGAGTCTCAGAATCGGAATTTACCTGCTCTTTATGCATTGCCATGAAGTTTATTCCCGTATGAAGTTCATCATAAGTACTTCTATTTGGAGAAAGTTGACTAATTTGAGCTTCATGTTCTTCTTTCTCACTTTCACTTTCATTTATAATGTTCTCTAGCATCTCACATGCTACTAGAGCTTTCTTTTTCTTCTGGAATTTTCTACTCATTCTGTTGTTGTTGTTGTTTCTTTTGTCAAAGTATGAATTGTACTTCTTCTTTTGTTGATCATTTTGTCTTTTTTTTGGATCTAAATAATCAAACTTCATATGTCCAGGATTCCCATAGTTTTAATAGGTGGGTGATTCTTTCTTTCCATTATTTCTTCTAAAATTGTTCCTTGAACTGTTTCCAAACTTTTTCTTCTTTGGCATGGATTTGAATATTCTCATAATCATTGTCATTTCCTTATCTCCATCCCACTCATGGATGCATCAATTTAGGATTCATCATTCTCTAACTCAGCTTTAAAAGTAATTACTTTCTTGCCCTTTGGTTATTCTATATTTTTTTGCTTCACTAATAGTTCATGAGTCATAAGAGAACCCATGAGTTCTTTTAAAATCATTGTGTCCAGATTCCTTGCTTTGTAGATGCTGTTACTTTTAGCATCCATTGCTTTGACAAAGATCTCAAGATTTTCTTCACCATTTTGGGCTCTACGTATTTCTCTCTTAAATTTTTCAACCTATTTGTTATCTTTTGAAACCTTCCAAATATGTCTGAGATTGACTCTATCTCTTTCATGTAGAAAGCTTCATATTCCTGCACAAGAAGATTTATCTTAATTTTCCTTAGTTGCTTTGTGCCTTTGTGTATTACCTCTATTTTGTCCCAAATTTCCTTTGTGGTATCGCAAGAGGATATCTTGTCAAACTCAGTGGATGTAAGAGCACAAGAAAGGTAGTTCTTAGCCTTAGCATCTTTTTCAGCTGCTAGAATGTCCTCAACAATGTATTTATCTTCAATATTTAGGAGAATCATATCATCCTTAATGGTTTTCCATAGCTAATAATCTAAGGCAATTAAGAAATTTTTCATTCTCATCTTCCAATATCTATAGTTTGTACCATCAAATAGTGGTGTTCTCGAAGTAGATTAACCTTCAGCAGAAGTGTTATGGAAATAGCTAGCCATAGAGATCTCTTCACAAGTTATATGATTGGAATAGTAATGTATAACTTGTGAAGCCTGCTTTGATATCAAGTGTTGGTCCCGTTCAGATAGTGACTCAAGAGGAGGAGGGTGAATTGAGTCTTTAAAAATTTTAGCCAAATAATACATTCTTGTCTTTGATCTCACTTAACTTCTTTTATGTGTGAGTTCTCTATCTTTCTTTAGGATTTCTAACCTTCTCTACTATGGTAGGTGAAAAACATTAAATGCTAAAAAACATTCAAATTTAAGACTGTTGAACTTCAAGCTTTATTTTGAAAGCCATGAACTAACATTAGATCCTCCAAAATTGTAAGTGGCATGATATTTTCATACAACTTACACAAGTTGCCATTACTTCAGATGCACCGAAGATGTGTTTCAAAGTCTCCAAAGTTGCGCAACATCAATGTCTTGCGTCGGAATCATGGAGGCTGACTTCGAAGGTATTTTTGTCTCCAAAGTGTACCATGATTCTGAAGCACTAAATCTGAGCTCCAACTATGACTCCGAAAGAGTTTGCTATCTCCGAAACGCCTATCTTTTGACTTCGACAAATTCTCTGAAGAGTGTTCTATTAACTCCGAAGGCTATTGTTGACTCTGAAGAGCTTAACTTAGCCCCACAACTTGTATACTTATGACTTCGAAGTACTTTGACTATCTCCGAAGGTTGTTAGGCCGTAACTCTAAAGTGAGTTGATTGACTTTGAAGTAAATGACTTAACTTTGAAGCTTGTGTATTTGTGACTTTGAAGTACTATCAACACTCTGATGTTATTTTCCTCTATCTCCAAAATACTTCAGTGATTTCTAGAGTTCTTTGTTAAATCTAAAGCTTGTGACTTTGTAATTCTGACAGACTGTTCTTTTATCGCTGAATCGAAGCGCCTTGGCTTCATGACTCTGAAGTATATCTTGTTAACTCTGAAGTAAGTCTTTATGACTCTAAAGCTTGTCTGATTAATTCCAAAGTATGCTTGAAGACTCTAAAGAGTATGTGGTTAACTCCGAAGTTTGTTTTGATTAACTCTAAAGTGTGTCTGATGGACTCCAAAGGCTTTCTTATCGATTCCGAAGCATACCATGATGACTCCAAAACTTCCTGTTGGCTCTAAAGTATACTATGAAGATTCTGAAGCTTTCTAGTTGAAGACTTTAAACTATCTATTTTCTTACTTTAAGTATACATGTGATTTATGTACTTAAATCTCATAAGCATTTACTTGGTTTCTTCCTTTGAATATTATTAGACATGTTCTCAAAGATTAGTTTGAAAGTATAACTACATGTACTTGAGAATAGACTTGTTAGTATCTTAATATTTCACTCATGTCTTTGCTCATCATTAAAATATAGTTGGTTAAGAATATTCATTATCAAAATCAAGCTTATCTAGATATTATGTTCAACATTGGGAACATTTGAAGTAAGCCTTCAGCATGTCTAAAGCCTGCCTTCATAATATCTGAAGTTCAAGACTTAGCCATTTTCAAAATTTTATAACTTTTGTCTTCAGTGATGTGTTGTAAGCATGTTTCAGCATGTTTAAAATGTTGTTAATCCCTTAGCGTCTTAGCATCTTGCTTTAGCACATCTGATCTACATTGCACACTTACTTCAGCACATCTGAAGTGTTGTTAACACTTCTATGCTATGGCTTCATTCCTTCAGCACTTCTGAAGTGAGACTTCAGTCCATCTGAAGCTCGCTTCTACGTGCTTCATCACATGTGAAGTCGCTTTTTACACATCTGAAGTAGTTTTTACTTCTGAACTTTGGCATCTGACTTTGTTTACTTCAACAGCATACTTTAGCACATCTAAAGTGACTTTGAAACTCATGTTTGATGTCAGAAATATCATTCAACTATAGATTGGCCTTAGAAGCTTAAGTTCAACATTTGAAATATTTTTGAAGTTATTTCAGACTTTTGTCTTTGTGTCTACAGCCTTCATTCTTCAGACTTTCTGAACTTCCTCAATTCTGAGTTTGTTCCTCATGATTTCAAATATGTCCCATTACATTTGAAATTCTCTTCTAAGTTCAGTGTCATTCTTCCTTGAGCATTTACAAGGTTTTCTTCATCTACTAACTAATTGTGGATCTTGTCTCTGATATAATCTTGAATATGATATCCACACATTTGAAATTACTTTTCTTAATCTGATTTATATATTAATCACCGCACACTTAGGAAAGTAATTGTCAATAGCTTAACACTTTACTCATATATTTTTGCTCATCATCAAAACTCAGTTGGTAAATTACATTCATTATCAAAATCAACCCAAGCAAAGGAGGGTTTGGATCAACACAAACAAGTTCCATCATCCATCATTGTGATATTTTCTAGCTAGACACAATTCCAAATGATAAAACTACTTATCCTTCACAGAGAAAAAAATAATGGAAGAAGGTAGGGAAAAGAAAGGAAAGATAAAGATTGATTACCAAGTTTACTTCTTTTCTCTTTATTCTCTGAGCCCTAACCTAAGCTCTCTTCCTCTCCCTACAAATGTGAGAAACCCTATAAAGCAGACATATTTTCGACAATATATACACCATCTTTCTTTCTTCCCCTGAAGAGAATATTCTATTACAACTATAAATATTCAATGGTCAAGATCATCTTGTTGACATGATCTTTACAACATTTTAAGATAATTGTAAGAAAATAATATATAGAATCCTCCTTCATAACTGCATATTGGGATATTTTTATCCTTTTGTCATGTTTTGAATCACTTTTTATTAACAAATGAAATGGCCCATTACTTCCATTCATTTTTGTGAGATTATGCTAATTAATTTATAAATAGACATCCATCTACAATTTCGAAAATTATAAAATTGTTAAGTTTGGAATTTTGTAGAAGTTGACTGGATGTGGATCTACAATATCCTTGTAAGACATGGTATGACAAGTGGTGATTATAGATGACAGAGATAGATGTGTTAATTATTTTCATATTTAAGGCTAAAAATGAAAACCTAAAATTTCTAAATTAAATTTACAAAATCTTGAAAGTTTGGAGGCTATATGCAAATCAATCACTCAGAAAAGAATCACAACAATTGATCTTTTTTCGTTTAAGTCAAACAATCATCCCAAGGATAGATCCAAGTAATCAATACTAATAAACTTTATTTTAGCTAGAACATAAGATCATTTATATTTTTTAAATAAAATCCATAAATAAGGTGTAAAATACACATATGTTAATATTTCAAAAATATATAATAATATAATATTCATGTCAATCACCTTCATTATTTGTGGATAGTTTGTCTACGTTGTAATAGAAATCCAAGTGAGTCTTGGATTATGTAGTTGCACAAGTTAATGGATAGTCTCATTTCTAATGGAACTCGTATATGCAAAGAAGTTCCCTATCCATATATTTTCTATAGTCATTCCTGGAGGATCCACTAGTTCTAGTCCTTAGGTTTTTGGAACATGTAAACAGTGAAAGACTTAAGTAACCTATTTATAGAGCGAGAAAAAGTCTTGTAAGGCAAATCAATCAAATCTTAAAATCTTACATTTTTGCATAATAAGGTATATAGCTTATCTTCAATTATTTATGTGATAATTATCAATAGTGATATTAGAGCTAATAAGAGTATCTTTATAAGATATTATAAATATTCAAAAGGTTTTGAGATGAATGGGGAACATTCGGATGGCAGATCAATTGATATTAAATCACATGATGTACACTTCCTAAAAAATAATTTTTCAAGTATTGATGAAATCAAGAAAGTGTTGACCCTATGTGTTTAGTTTTGATGATTAATTAAACTTATTTATGATTTGAATTAAGCTAATGATACATTGTTGAGATTTTTGAATTCAGAGAAAACTTTCAAAGGATGCAACAATGTTTAGAGGGACTTTCAAAGGCTTCAGAACAAGCTTCAGAGTTCTAGAATTATGTCCAAAAGTTTCAAAGGGAGTATTCTGAATTTAGAAGGAAGAAGAAGTTTCAAAAGGAAGCAGAAGCTTCAAACTTCAAAGTATGCTTTAGATGGTGGACAAGAGCCCTTCAGAGGTAAACTTTAAGTCTGAGGATCTCAGAAGTTAAGTTCAGAACATGGTAAGCCGTCAAAAGATCTGAAAGTTATGTCTAAGAGCTTTAGAATATGCTCAGAGGGAGAAGTCTATGCTTCAGAGATCAGAAGGAACAATCCAAAGTTAGTTCAGAAGTATAGAAGTTTTTTAGAGTATGCTTCAGATGGTGAACAGAAGCTTCAAAAGGGAAAAAGTAGCTATTAGAAATATCAACATTCAAAAGGAACTTCAGAGCTTGAGAGACTAACTTTAGATGATTTGAACTACATTATAGGAATGAAGTTCAAACCGAGTCAAAGTTTAGAAGATCTAAAAGAGAGCTTCAGAAGTTCTGAAGTTAAATATGCAATGGTTACCGATAAGAAGTTTACCTTCAGAAGTTCTGAAATGGTCAAAAAATTGCCAGAAGTAATAATTAACGGGTAAAAGAATATAAATAAGAGTTCAAATGAAGAAGAACAAGACTCTTTTGTGCATTAAACAAGAATCAATCTTAAGAACTCAACATTCCAAAATATGCATTCTCTCTAATAAGCTTCAAAGTTTAGAGTGTTCAAAGTTGCATCTTTTACTTCAGAGGAGAATGAAAGCATAGTGAGGTTTACTATTTTATCACTACTCTTAAGCTTAATTCTATGTACATTTAGGCCTAATTAGAGGTAATTTATTTGTACACATTTGTATGAAATGTGGAATTGTTAGTTAGCTTTGAAAACTAGATTGTATGAATTTGTTGGTAAGCTCTAGGAAAATCAATGTTGTATAAGTTGTTGGTGAGCTCAGAGAAAAACTACTATGTATAAGTTTCTAGTTAGCTCATGGGAAAGCAGGTTGTAAGAGTTATTAGTAAGCTCAGTAAAACCAGTTGTGTAAGAGTTTATGGTTAGCTCTGGAAACTAAGGGAGATATGATTCCACACTGGTATAGTGAAACCCAAAGTTGGGAAAACCTTGGAGACTAGAGAAGGTGCTAAGGGAGCCCGAACCACTATAAATCCTTGTATTCTTATTGCTTTGTATGCTTGTGTACTTCCACTGGTATCTATTTTTTGCACTTGCACATCTCATCTGTTTTCCCATCGTACTTGGATTCCTATTTGGCCATACAACTTGCCTTCGAGGTGTAACAAGTGGTTTTAGAGCATTTTGGGGCCAATAGAAAGATCTTGGATATTATGAGTTGCAAGATGCTCAAGATGATGCATTCTTATCTCATAAGCAGGAGGATGATCCACGATCTCATTCAATGATGATTGGAGATTGTAGGAGCAACATCTTGCAAAGTGAGAGTTTATCATCATATGATTCACAAGATCTATAAATATGGAAAAGCAAATGTTGAATTATTCTTCGTCGTCACTTTGAAATTGAAGAAAAGTCCTTTATAAGTATTGTTGAGGATGATAATGAGCCAACTTCAATGACTAAGAATAATGTATAAGAGTTGGTTAATCTTCTACTTGGGTGCAAAATTATTAATCATAAATGAGTTCTTAAAATAAACTACAAGGTTGATGGATCAATTGAAAAATATAATTCCTAACTTGTAGCAAAATATTATACCAAATAAGAAAATATTGAGTATGAAAAAACATTTTCTTCTTTGGTGAGAATTACTTCTATCACCTTTTTCTAGCTATCACTGCATGATTGAATTTGGAATTGTTCCAAATAGATGTAAAGATAGCATTTCTCAATGAAGAACAAGATTAACAAATACACACACACACATACACACACACTAAAGGTTTTCAAGTTAAAAGAAAAGAATGTCATGTTGATTAAAACATTTCATTTATGACCTAAAACAATCATCTAAGCAATAGCATATTCGATTTCAAGAAGCCAGTATTTCCATTGGCTTCACAATGATTGAGGATGACCATTACATGTATATCAAGAGAGTTAAGAATAAGTTCTCATCTTCTCATTATACGTCTTGTTAATAGGGAATGATTTGGAGTTGATTAATTCTATCAAAGAATAATTATCTTCTACATTTAAGATGAAAGACTTAAGTTAGGAAGATTATTTGTTTGGTCCTAAAATAGAAGAAAAAAATATATGAATGACTAAGGTGTATTATATGCAAGTGTTATGAGTAGTCTATTATACACTATAATGTGTACTTGGTCCAACATTTACTTTGTAGTTGGTATGGCTAGTTGATACTAAAGTAATCTTAGAATTACTCATTGGGCTGTGATTAAAAGGATATTTTGATATCTTCGTAGAACTACAAATCTTACCTTATGTTATCAAAGAGGAAATCTTAGACTTTTTGGATATAGTGATTCTAATGGATCCATTGATAAAGATGAAAGAAAAGCTACTTCAAGATATGCTTTTATATTTAGAGAAGCAACAATCTCTTTTGTAATAAAAATAAGGATGTTTTTCTTTTTTCACGATTGAGTCAGAATTTGTAACATGTTCAACTATAGTACAAGAGGCAATATGGATGAAGAGATTTTTTGCAAAGCTTAAATATCACTGGGCAAGTTGATTTGGTCATAGTGGTCTATTATGATAACACAATTGCAATTTCCTATTCAAAGGATCCCCAATATCATGGAAGAATAAAGCAAATTGATACTCGACTCTATTTTATTCGAGATAATATTATAAAAGGGCAAATAGTCTTTAAATATGTTTATACTAAAGATATCCATAATAAGAGAATAACTTATGAAGCATGTTAACAGTTTGAGTTTGCTTAGAATTTGATATATTATGATTTCTCCATTAATGAAATAAGTTTTCATTTGTACGTTTTGAGGCACAAATTTAAATCTAAGAATTGATGTTAATAAGCTTTAGATTAGCCCTCTCACACTAGCAATTGCCTTGGCAGTGAGATAGCAAGCTGGATAAGACATAAAAGATTACATGTACCTTGTGTATGTGATCTCCTTGGTGCTTAGAGAGCAAGCAAGGGTTAAACAATTTTAAGTGTCGTCTTAGTAAGACTAAGATGTGATTAGTTATCTAGTCCAATATGGAGTATGTCTACATCTTTATGTAGCTTATAAAGAACTAGATGGAGATTTCGTGTATTAGAATCTCAAATTAGACGCTCTAGGAGTGGCTGGATCAGCATCTATATAGTGTTAGAGCATGACAAAGTAAGTGAGAGCTCTACCATGGCATACATATTATACTATATATGATATAAGTCAACTATATTAGGGAGCGACAGGATGAATCCTTACTTCGTTACTGTATGAGCCCTATGGACTTATAGTCCAAATAATACCCTTTATGACTGAGAACTATGTTATGAAGTTGAAATTTAATGTTAATGCTTAACATGTTATGTAAGAATCATGTATTATTCGATTTAATAGAGCATGTCTAAGAAAGCAGTCAAGTTCAGATGGATTGACATTAGTGTCTGAAGATATATCATTTAATATAATACTAAAAGTTTGTGACTAATTTGCCTAGACAATTATATCAAATATAGTTTTTATGTAATTAAGAGTACAAATGTGTTTAAACAATAACATACTCTATATTAATTATAAGAGAGATTAGAGACATTTTAGAATGTGTAATTAAAATGGTTTAAGTTATGAACAAGATGCAAATTGTGATGTTATATTAATTAGATGGTGACTTAATACGATACTTCTTATTGGTACCTTTGGTCGTTAAGTCGCATGTTACATTTACCTGTATGAAGTAAAAAACCGTATAAGATTCACAACATATACAAGTGAGAGAGGTTATTTGTAAACAATGTTCCACATTGTAATAGAAATCTAAGTGGGTCTAAGTGGGTCTTGGATTGCATAGTTGCATAAATAAATGAATGTCTCATTCGTATATACAAAAGGTTCTCTCTTTATATCTTCTTTAAAAAGGCATGTAAGACAAATCAAACAAATCCTAAAATATTACATTTTGGCATAATAAGATATGTAGTTTACTTTTAATTTTCTATGTAATAATTCCCAATAACATTAATTTGAAAATATATATTTTATGACTATTTTTTATTTTATGGACCCTAAAAGTAATCAATGTTTTTTCATTTATAATACAGGAATAAGGAATTTAAAAGATGAGGAGATGAATAGTGTGAATTATACGAATAAAAGATATAGTGGTGTAACTGATATTCGCATGTTAAGGGTACATGCCTTGAACTGCGGCAACTTGTTTTGTCAGTAGGCTGGACGGAGAGAGGGGGGGCTGCCTGCCGACATAGCATGATTTTGTTGCAGTGGTTGATTGATGTGACAGGGCATGCATGCACAATTGCCATTGCCACCAACCAGTTGAGTTGAGTTGGGTTGGGTTTGGGTTGTGGGACAGAAACAGTCAGTCAGTCGTCCAATCCCCGTATGTAATATAGCAGCCCTAGCCGCCGGCCCCGCCCCCGCCCCCGCCCCAAAGCAATCATGCAAGCAAGGTGGTAGGCAGCACGCTTCCCCCATTCCATCCCATGCGTGCTCAAGATTTGCAGCAAAACTCTCTTACAATGCATGCACCAGCCGAGTGTACATTCGTTTGCTAAAAACATTAAAAAGGAATAGACCATCGCATCGTTTTCTAAAAAACATAAGAAAGGAATAAACCATCGCATCCGCATGCTCTTTCCAGTGGGAGAGCCAGTCAAGAGCAACTACCGGTGAGGATTCTCTTTCATTGAGGAGGCGAGAGTGGTTCTCTCTCCCCTCCACCACCATGGCCACTTTTTGGGCACGTCAACTGATGCTGCCTGCAATTAGAAAGGGTATTCTCCAATGAACAAACAAGCTGAGGACGACACGGCTGTTGGGGTGCCACCTTTTATCTTTTGGGGGCCTTTTTTTCTCCCTCTTCTTCTTCTTAATTCGCATGATCAAAGGCGGCAGGGCAGGCCTGATTTTAATGCTTCTGCTGTGGCCATCACTATCATCACTTTGGCATCGGCTTTGACGTTTTTAACATAAAAACGACGACGATCTGCCTAACATGATGCTTGCTTAATCGAAAAATAAAATGCTGCCAAAGAGACGCCGGCGTCTCCTCTGACAAGAGCCTCTCCATAGGTCAGCAGACGTGGAGCCTACCATCCATACTTTAGAATCAATTTTGTAAGCTAAATATTATTCATTGATTTATTTCTAAAAACCAACCAAATCAAACAATTGTCTTTGATTACAATTAAAAATTTTATTTTTCACTCATCCAATCATAAAATATACATTGATCCCATAATTAAACTGTACGTATAGTTTGATGTATTTTTAGATTCTCGAAATAATCTCAACGGTCAAAAAACCCGTACTTACAATCTTATTCCTGGTGGCTTTCCGATTAAATAACTTATTGGCGGCCTGGCACTAAATCAATGAATAAATAATATTTAATATATTTTTAATGAATGAAATTAATTAAGAAGTCGATAAACCCAGTTTGGCGGAGCGAGGAAGAGTGGATGTTGCACGCAAGCCGCGTCCCAAAGAGACTCAGATTCTCTCGAAAGAGTGGAAAATCCCATCGTGGCCGTACTTGGTGTCATCGAAAAAGCCAAACGTAAGTACAGGCACACCACTTTACCTGACCAAAGGAGTGCCACTTCAAGCTCTCTCTCATGCCAGCAGGCGCCTTTCCTTCGTATAAACATAGTATACAGTAAAAGCAAGATCCAGGAATGGATGCAGGTCTAAAGCTGGCATCACCATTCAAATATCCTTGTTTTTCCCCTTTCAGAGTCGTGCAGTCAATGTGCATACCTAATTACAATCATTAATAGAGGCATATACCATGATAATAGAAATGATGGATACAATTTTTTAGACAGGCAGCAAGTATCAGGCGTTCAAAGCCAGGAGATATGTCCAAATAATCCTGCATATTTTCCACGTAAATGCAAACACCTCGTGCAAGGACATAATAGGATGCTCAATGTTAACTATACTTGGGCTTTAAAAAAACGTCATATGAATCAAACAACCCATTCTTCTTCTTTTTTCCCTTCTCGTCCCATACTAACGAATAGTCACCAGGTCCGCTTTCAGCTTCTGTAATAGTAGTGAGGCAGGAAATGGTGATCAGGCGGCGGAGGTGGTGGAGGTGGAAGGGCAGCTGTTGTGATGGCAATTGTGGTAGAGAATCCTGATGATGCTGCAGAAGAGACCAGTGGCATTGATGGAGTTGAGCCATGCTGTTGCCATGCCCAGTTAGAGAGGATCGGCGAACAAACTTCCCACCTCTTCTCTATTGCTCTTCCCTGACAGTTCAAAATGATACTTCTTCAGGTTAAGAAAAAAAGTGATTCTACGCATCAAGAGCAGCCATATGACAATGCAATCCGCCAGTTAATCGTCCAGTTGACCAAGGAATCCACAAGTAAATAGCGAGCAGATTGAAGGGGAAATAAAATCTCCTGCAACCACCATTCAAAAATGTCGAGCATTGGCCTGTGGATTCCCTGGCAATAACAATAACCAAGGTCTTTTTAATTTCATGCGGTCCACTCACAAAGGGAAAAGCAGAAATGAATGATTTGCAGTTGATACTTTCATGAATACACACCTGAAGCAATGGAATATACTTAATTAAAACATCAAATGCCCAAAGAGTTTCTTTCTGCAAATTCATTGTCAGAAACTTGGTTCCTAGACTGGCAATGCTCGTGGCTAAAATGCATGCTACACAAATTTGTTTTGTTTCGGCAGGTTCATAAAAAGACAGTTAAATGTGGGTTGATGCAAATTTATTCTTCTTTCCTTTATTACTCCTACATTTTTCATTATTCTATTAATTAGCTGTGAGGCAACAAAAGCGTTGTTCCTTAGCTGCAACCATATCCAAGGGCGGAAAAGATAAAGCTTCTGCTGAAGAAATATTCTTCAATGCTGAAGGGTCCTGTCTGGCCTAAAATGAATGCCTAAAATGAGTCAATTAATTTTCCTTGACAGCTACACAAATCCAAGATTCTAGCAATGATTGAAAATGATATTCTTAACCCATAAGAAATTTAATTGTGGTTTCTAATGCATTAATGTTTTAATAGATGTGGTAATTGTACAGGGCATATGTTATTTTTCAAAAGAAAGAGGCTTAAGCTAAACCAGACATTTTGGGAACATGTATTCTCAAATTGACACTCCAATGTTCCTCGTAATTAATCCGATACTACTTTGAATTGATTAAATCTAACATGTGAAAAGTTTTCAGCAGTTAACATAGGATACTTAAAAAGGCAATTTATGTGAATATGGTTTACAACTGCAGTTCTTCATGCGCACAGCCAATGGTAAGAATAGAGAACACAACTAGGAAAGCAACAAAACTTCAACATGGTAAATGTGAATGCCAAATGATGACATATAAATCACCAAGAAGAATCATGTGCATTGTGCAAACGAGCAAGTAATAGTTGGGGTAAGGTCATGCCAATTTTACTGAGTCATCTTGGTTCATCCAACTATCAAATGAGATCAACAAAAGAACTTTACAACTAAGCATGAAAAATTGGCAAGACTTTACCTCATTGGTGAAGAAACCACGGTAGGCACCAGTCCATCCAGGAGACTGCTCAGACACAAATGTTAAACACTGAGGCTGACCCATTGCAACTGAAGTTGGGTTCTCAACCTGTGAACAGTATTTTCAGTTCAACTAGCAGTCAGATCAAGCAAACATGAAGTAAATAAATTCAGAATGGCACAAGAAATCTATGCAGCAGAGAAGGAATCTAGGTGCAGATGATTTTGACCAACACTGATCACTTCTTGGTACTATTAAGTAGAAGGCAGGGAAGCAATTTGTGAGGTACTGTAGCGTAAATGATTTCTACAACAGCGTTGACAGCCACATTTTAGGCAGAAATCCATGCGGGAAAAGCATCATGGTCTACTGTCAGTCATTTACCATTTAAATCAAGAGCTCATGGCAAGAAATGTTCACTTTGTAAAATTTACACAAGCAAATGTCTGTTACCCTATTTTTCCTAGCTTCGGGCAATTGAAATGGGTTGCACTGAAGGTGGAAACAAGATGAGTTCTCACTCTCCTTTGAGCCATCGGCAGGAGGGGAAATCCTCAAGTTCAGATCAAGATTGTGGGCAGGGCCTACATAGAGAGCATTAAAGACCCATTTATACACCTCCTTGTAGACAGTAATTAGAAAACACTGATAGTTGGATCAATTAACGGGATCATTTTCTTTAATAATACCTCCAGAATCAGCCCCTGCAACCATATCTCCTTCATATGTACTTGGCTCGAAATTGGTAACTGCTTCCCTCCCATTGCACTTTATAGCTGCCTTATCATAAGCCCTGAACTCCAGAAACAAAATTGTGGGGTGACAGTTGGATGCAGACACATATAACTTGATATTTAGGTTAACAAAATTCATCATGGGGTGAAATTCATAATTTACAAGACCTTGCAGCTTCTATTTCACTGTCGAATAGCCCAAGATAGATGTACCTGCATGCAAGCATAATGTTTCCATCGATGAAAAAAGGTTCTCCTAGGCTTTTAGAAAATTTTAGATTGTCCACCCGAACATTTTTTCACTAGTACCAGGACGGAACATGTGGGAAAACATTTCGAAGCTATTTTGTTGGCAAATGACTTTAGATGTTTCTGAAAGTCAGAAACAGGTTGAAGTTCTGAAACCCAGTTTCAGCTTCGGGAAAATAAAAGAGAAACACAAGCCTAAGCAACATTTTAAGCATTAGAGACGATAATTCATGTAGGGGCAAGGTTCTCTCACTTCTTGCCAAGGAACTGGCCCATACGAGCTTCCCACCGGCCGCATTTGTGCAGGGTTACTCCTCTGTATTTTGAGCTCCCCCTTGAGAATCCAGTGCTCTGACGGCGGAGGATGTGCACGAATTCCTCCTTTGTCAGGTTACTCATCTGATCATGAAGACCAACCAAACCATTCACCTCAAACATCCCTCAAGTCAAAAATCTGCAATAGGTGATATTACAAAGATGATAACAAAGGGGACGGCGGACTCGGGGACCACCTGTTTCAGATCTTCCTCGTAGTCACTCAGGTTGAAATTGATATCCGCATCAACTCCCCTGAACTTGATAGCGGCACGATCATAAGCCCTGCAATTTGGCAAAAGAATCCAAATGAACGTTTCGCCCAAAACCCATTCCAGATGGATGCCGAGCCACAGGAAAAAGAAAATGCAATTGAGTCTGCCAAGGCGGCGGTTACCGAGCAGCGGCATGAGCAGTGTCGAATCCCCCTGTGAAAACCCAACAAAAATTCATCACAAGACGCAACGTAAAGTGCAATTTTTAACCAGTTACAAATGCAATAAATCAGAAGAAAAACCTCCATACCCAAATAAACCTGCTTTCCACAATCCCTGCAATTGCAAGTGAAAATTTCATCAAGCGAGATAAGCAATCCAATTCAAACAACTGAGTGAACCACCACCAAATTACCAACCAGATGTGCGATTCCCATCTTCCAGTTCTTCTGTAGAACGTCACTCCTCGGTACTGAGAGCTTCTCGACCGCGGCCCCCGCCGGCTCTTCTTTACCTGCTGCTGCGGTTGCAGCAACGCCGGTAGCTGCGCCACCTTAACCTCCGCCTGCCCAGAAGCATCAGCACGGCAGAAACCAAGATCCCCCCAACGTTGCGTCGGCCGCGACGGCGACGAAGACGAGGAGGACGCCGAGGAGCACAATCCCACTCCTCCCCCAGTATCCAACGGGAAGAACTGCCTGGTAAAGAACCCCGATGGCTGCGAGTCGCCATCGCACTCGTCCTCCTCATCATCCTCATTGCAATCATGATCCCCAGCCCCAGCAGCAAGGCCATCCGCCCTTCCTTGTTTCAAGATATCGAAGCTGAAAGCGATTACATCTCCGCTCTTGGCCACCTGCGTCGAGCACTCCTCCTCCACCCCGCCGCCGTTGCTCGACCCCTCCGCATTGACCACCGAGGAGTTGGACGTCCCAGAATCGTCCATCTGATACCAACCCCCAGGAGCGTCCAGAAGTTTCTCCCTCACCACCACTGCCTCCTCGCAGACGACATTGAGATCCAACATCAGAGCTAGATTCTTTCCTCCTCGTACGCGGCGGCCGACGACGACGCTGCTTTCAGAAAGAAAAGCCAGAGCAGGTAAAGGTAGTACCAACACAGGGTCGATAGCTTTCTACAGAGCATTTGCACCGGTCTCTGAAATCTCTGCCGCTACAGACATTTATATTGCAGACACCAAAGCCTCTCTCCCCTCTGCGCTTCTTAGATTGCAAGCTAATGGCAGAAAATGCAATTCAATCCCCCGATCCGAACCGGAATTTCTGAACAACCTACTAAAAAAAAAGAAGAAGCTGAAACAACAAATCGACAGCAAGAGTAAGCTGACAAATCAGAGAAGATGACACCACCACAGAAGAAACGAATTCGTCGACGAAGAGAATCGCATTAGTCGGACCGACCTGAAATCCAGGCCATTGGATTGAGTTCCATGAAAGAAGCCGAGGAACAGCAGCGCAGACTCCAGATAACGTATGAGAAAGGAAGGCAACAAAAAAGAGGAAAATAAAGAGAGGAGAGAAGTGGGCAGTGCAAGGAGATGGGACGCTTGAGAGAACATGTTGCGATGGCCTCTTCATTTTTTAATAGGAAAGTTTGAAAAAACTGAATAAATAAAGACAGATAAATGGTGTTTGCCCTTTTGAGCTTTTCCCCTGTCCGGTCAGTGATCAGCGGTTTTTGCCCGATGAATTTCTCAATTTTCTGGCCTTCTTTCGCTGGTATCGGCCCAATACCATCCAATACGACGTCTCCCAGGATTTTCCTTTACCATTCCAGGAACGAAGGCTTATGTTAATCGGATAAAATAGTAAGGTTTACTCTGGCGTACTTGCCTGTACCTTTCTGCCCCCTAATAAATTAATGCAAGCATAGGGTGTTCATATCCTTAATCTGACCGTCCACATTTTCGTGCCTTGCTTAAGACTTATCGTCCACTAACTAATCATGATATTAATTATCCTTACTATCGCGCCGTCCACATCTTTGTGCTTGCCTTAAGATTTATCGTCCCGAGAGATAATCATGCGTTGGACCAGGAATGGGAGTGACAGATGGCCTTCGTGGCAGTTGAATCCATAGGTTGTCTTCCGCATTAAACCGACCGAGAGAAAAAGTCGACAAAGTTATTTTTTCTATATTTTTCTGTTAATAATTTCATTGTTTATGCATTACTATCTTGTTTTTCAATTGTTAATTTATGTCTTTTCATTCCAAAAATCTATATTTTTAACTTTATTCACCTCATTTTCAATCATTACCCACGTCATTTTCTTTCTTCTTCTTTTTTATTTTGTATTTCATTTTTCTTAATTTTCAACATGACTCTTTTTTCCCCTTCCCTTTCACACTTGACTCTAAGAAGTTTCATGGAAACTAATTTTAAAAATCACCAATAAATTTGTGTTAATTGTAACGGATGAATGTTTTACTTGATTATTATCTTTCTAAATAATTCTAAGCAAATACTAAATATTTTGTTGAAAACTAAGGATAATTTTTGTTACAAAGTTTTTACGTTATCACCCTACTATTTTTTTTCATAATGGTAGCCTTAGTTTTTTAAAAAGTTAATAACCTAGTTTTACATCATTTATAAAGCACCATAATTCTAATCCTCCTTAAAATTTATACTACTATTAAAACTTTAATTTATAAAATTACCCTCACTTAAAGACAAATATTTACCATTATGGGTTTTGCTAATAAGATGGAGACATTTTGTAGTGAAATACCTTAGTGGTTAACATGTTAACAATAATCCAATATTCATATCATTCACACGTTGTCTATGTTGCTATGTCAGCACCATCATTGCTTATTTTATCAAAATATTTTATTAATTTAAGTATTAAGAGAGTGTTCTCAAGGACAACTCCACTGCCTTCCAACATTATCGTTTTTTTCTAAATTGAGGTCCTTTCACTAAAAATTCTGATCTACCCCAACTAATTAGTTAACAAGGTAACACTTTGTAGTAACACCTAGTCTACTTATGAGATTCAATGTAAAAACTATAATGTTCTCTCACTTCTAAAGTAAAAATGACTCTCTTAAGAAAGCCCACCATCTAGGCTACCAATCAATCTACCTTGGCAACAGGCCAACCTACTAACTACTATAACCTAGGAGCTACATTGATCCTTATGGCCTAATAATCTTTAAAATAAGTGCTCACAACCTAACATCTATAAACAGGATTGTGAAACCTATAAGCAAGCTAGAGGTGGGGTAATACACCTTAATTGTAAGAATGCAACATCCTTATTAAAATAATGTCCTTAATGACACAAATATAAGCCTTTTGATAACAAAGGGGAAGGAAATTCAACTCCTAACCTTTGATTTATATACCAAAGCATAGTGCAATCAATAAAAAGATTGAAGTAATAAACTCATGCTTAGGCACCTTGGAGCAAAGTTGCGATGCACAAGAAGAAAAACAATTGATAGTCAAACTCTTTTTAAAAGGCTATTTTAGAAGTACAATTGAGAAAATGCTTGAAGTTCCACCTATATAGACTTTTATGAGGGATTGTATAACTTTTCAAATCATTTAGAGAACTTCAAAGTTATATAACATTGCAAGGAGTATTAACATCATTAATGTTGAGCTTTTCTAATATCTAAACATAGTATATTACCCTCTAGACTAGAATTATTGGATTATTGAAAGAACTCAATCAACAATTTCTAACGCACTTTATTAGTTAGCAAAAAAATAGGAAGACCATGTTAACCCTTATGATGATGAAAGAAAAGCAAGATGAATCCCTCTGCAACTACATCACTGCTTCAATAATGAAATCTTGTAGTTCAAGATTTAGAATGGTTTATAATTATTGTAGCTTTGATGATTGATATATGAGTCGGGCTCTTTGATTTTTCTCTTGTAACAAAAAACCTTTCAACATTTTAATTAAAGTAATTGAGAAAAGCAATTTGTGTCGAACATACACTATTATCTAGCTTGATTTTGATAATGAACATTCTTAATCAAGTATAATTTGATAATGAGTAAAGACATGAGTAAAACATTAAGGTACTAATAAATTATCCTCAAGTATTATATAGAAATATTTTCTAAACTAATCTTGTGAATAAACTTCATGATGCTTAAAGGAAGAAACGAAGTAAATGCTCAAGAAAACTAAGTATAAAAATTACAAATATATTTAAAAGAAGAAAATAGAAAATTTAGAGTTTAAGGAAACTTCGGAGTCAACTTCAAAGTTGCTCAAATATTTCAGAGACAAAAAAGAAATCCATTTGGAGTCATGAATTCACAAGGTTCGGAGCCAGTAAAAGCATTTCAGAGCTACTGGAGCACTTTGAAGACAGAGGAAAACAACTTCAAACTGATTGAATTGCTTTGGCGTCATGAGCTTACAACCTTTGGAGTCAGATTAAGCACTTCAAAAGTCACGAGCTAATAACCTTTGAAGTCTGTAAAACCCCTCTGAAGTACAAGTATAATAAACTCAAAGTCAATCAACAATGGTGCTTCGAAGTCAAGACAAAGTGCTTTAGAGACAACATCGAGAGCTTTTGGAGTTAACAAGACACTCTTTAGTGAATATGACTTATCGGAGTTAGAAGACAAGCACTTCAGAGCCAAGTAAAACTTTTTAGAGATAAAAAAGTACTTTGAAATTCGGACTTAGTTACTTCGGAGACAAAGAGAAACTTCGAAGTCAGAAAAGAAACACCTTGAAGTCAAGATAAACACTTTGGATTTGACATAACTCTTCAAAGTCGGTTCTTTTGAAGTCATAGGTTAAACTCTTTGGAGATAGTGGACTCCTTCGGAGTCAAATCCTACCTTCCCAATCCAAGTCGCTACTGTCATGCCACTTCGAAGCCTCCAAAACATATCTTAGGTGTATCCAAAGAGACAGTGACATGTGAGATGTGTAAGAAACTTCACACCACTTAAATCTCAGAGGATCTGATGTTGAATCATAGACTCTAAACTTCAAACATTTTTCACATTAAATGATTTTCACCTACCATAGCAAAGAAAGTCAAAGGTTTCAATATAAAAGAAGTTAAGTAAGAAAGTAGAAATCAAGGAGATCATTCTGAGAAACAAAAAAGAGGATTTACTAAGTCTTTAAGGCTTTTCTTCCATATTTTTAATTTCATTACAACTCATTCAAAGAAACATTCAATGTCATCTATTCAACCACTTTTGGAGATTGAATTTTACTACTTTATTGTTATATTGACTGTGTTTATTGTTTTTAAACTTCATACAAAATCAACTTGCTAGAGGCATTAATACTTATACATAATTATTTTTGTATATTTCTACAAGTCAAGGACTTGCCTCTGTGTAGTGAAAGCAAGTAGGATACTTGCTTAGTATTTGTATAAGATAGTTGGTGAACTTAGAAACTAGTAGGTATATTTGTTTGATCAGGAGGTTACTAATCAAAGAAAGTGTTAATAGAACCTGAAGTTAACAGAAAAGGCTAAACCATTGTAAAAATATGAGTCTAAGTGCATTGTGTCATCAATCTTTTCTTTATATTTGCACCTTAATTATTATCTGACCAAAAATTTTTACCCCCCCTCCCTCCTCTTGAGTCACCATCTGAATGAGACCAACAATTGGTATTAGAGTAGCCTTCACTTGTTATACCTTACTATTCCATTTATATAACCTGTGAAGAGATCTCTACGGTCAGCTATTTTCATAACACTTCTGTTGAAGGTCAATCTACCTCCAGACCTCTATTATTTGATGGTATAAATTATGGATACTAGAAGATGAGAATGAAATTGTTTTTGATTACCTTAGACTACCAGCTATGGAGAACCATCAAAGATGGAGAAATTGTTCTAAACACTGAAGATAAATATACTGTTGAGGACATTCTAGCAGTTGAAAAAGATACTAAGGCGAAGAATTACCTTTACTATACTCTTACATCCTCTGAGTTTGACAAGATATCCTCTTGTGATATAGCAAAGGAAATCTAGGATAAATTAGAGGTTGCAAATGAAGGCACAAAATAAGTAAGAAAAACTAAGATAAATCTTCTTATACAGGAATATGAAGCTTTCAACATGAAGGAGATAGAGTCAATCTTAGACATGTTTGAAAGATTTCAAAAGATAATAAACAGACTGAAAAATCTAGGAGAAAATTATGCAGAGCCCAAAATGGTCAAAAAAATTTTAAGATTCTTGTTAAAGTAATAGATGCCCAAAGTGATAGTAATCCAGGAAGCAAGGAATCTAGACACAATGAATCTAGAAGAGCTTATGGGCTCTCTTATAACTCATGAGTTATTAATGAAGTAAAAAAATACAGAAAAACCAAAGGGCAAAAAAGTAATTGCTCTTAAAGCTAAATCAGAGAATGATAAATCCCAAACTGATATATCCATAAGTGGAGATGAAGACGAGGAGATGATAATGATTACAAAATGATTCAAATCTATGTTAAAGAAGAAAAAGTTTGAAAATAGTTCAATGAATAATTTTAGAAGAAATGATGAAAAGAAAGAACCACTCACCTGTTACAATTGTGGAAAACCTGGACACATGAAGTTTGACTGTCCAGAACTAGACAAAAGATAAAATGATCAGCAAAAGAAGAGGTACAAGTCATATTTTAACATAAAGAACAATAGCAACAACAACAACAAAACAAGCAGAAAATTTCAAAAGAAAAAGAAAGCTCTAGCAGCATGGTAAATGCTGGAGAATATAATAAATAAAAGTGAGAGTGAAGAAGAAAAAGAATATGAAACTCAAATTAGCCAACTCTCTTCAAATAAAAGTGATAAAGATGAACTTCATACGAGAATCAACTTCATGGTAATCCATGAAGAGTAGGTAAATTCTTATTCTGAAACTCATAGTCATGAATAAATGCTAGAAGAATTATATTCAGATTTCATGATTCTAAAAGAGAAGTCTAAAGAGACTAAAAAGGAGCTCAAAAGAATTACAAATAAATGCTACAAAATGAATAAAGAAAATTCCAAGCTCAAGAGTAACAACAACACCAATAACATAATTGAGCAAGTAGTAGCTGAGAATAATGCTCTAAAAAGATATTGACTTCCACTCTATTAAAAATGAAACCAAAGAAAAGAAATGGACAATAGAAATATAGAAAATTTGAGCCTAAGCAAACTATGATTTGGGTTCCAAAGATAGTTGCAAATGTACTAAATGCAACTCAATCTCCTTTAGTCAAAACAGAAAAACCCAAGAGACAATAGGAACCAACATTATCTGCAACTAACCCACCTAAACCCATTTAGGTACCAAAAGTTAAGTCTTAACTTTATCCATGTAGGTGTGCTTAGAAGCCACAAAGAGCAGCATGTGGTATATTGATAGTGGTTGCTCAAGGCATATGATAGAGAATAGGGAACTGTTCATGGAGTTGAAAATAAAATCAAGTGGAATAATAATCTTTGTTGATAATGGTAAAGGTAGAGAAGTTGGGATTGGTAAGGTCGACCAACCACTATCTACTACAATTTCAGATGTACTTCTAGTAGAAGGATTGAAACACAATCTTCTTAACGTAAGTTAGTTTTGTGACAAAAGCTACAAAGTTGTGTTTGAATCTCAATTCTATTCTATTGTAGATAAGTCTCAATCAGTTTTAGTATATGATAAAAGACATGGAAGTATATATTTTGTTAACTTTTCTGATATTCAAGCTAAATGTCTTAATGTGAATGACAATGAACTCATGTTGTGGCATAAAAGGCTAGGATATACCAACAAAAATCTGATTGAAAGATTATATAGCAAAGATCTAGTTGTTGACTTACCAAAACTTAAATTTGATAATAAGTTGTATGATACTTGCATGTAAGGCAAGCAAGTAAAGAATCATTCAAGTGAAACAAAGAAGTATACACAACAAAACCTCTTCAGTTGCTACATATGGATTTAGTTGGACCAACAAGAATTAGAAGTCTTGGAGGGAAATATTATGTATATATCATTATGGATGACTATTGTAGATTTACCTAGGTAATGTTTCTAGCATTTGAAAATGAAGCTTTCTTATTCTTTGAAATATTTACCAAACATATATAGAATGAACAAAGCTCTCATATTGTTGTCATAAGGAGTGATCATGGTGGAGAATTTAAAAACCATAGATGTTGGTCCTATATGAATGAGTAGCTCAAGAGGAGAGAGGTGAATTGAGCATATAAAAATTATGACTAAATAAAAATTAATAAGCTAAGAAGTAGTGATGCAATACATATGTAATTATTATATCTAATTATTTAATTAGCATGACTACTTCACTTCCTAATTTGACTTCTCTTAGTCATTCTTATTTCAAGCAAGTTATCTTGTGTGCATGATAATGTGAGTGATAATGTTTTGCCTAATGAAGAACAAAACAGATGAACAAATACATACACAAACAACACAACTTTTATAGTGGTTCAAGAACTCTGTCCCTATATTCACTCTTCCAAGGCACCAACTCATTATGCCTTGGGTTTCACTATATCCCATATAATAGAAGTACACAAGTGCTCCCAGCACTCTTCTAGATTAAAGCTCTAGGAAGCATAAATAGTATTCCCAACACTCTTATGGATTCCAGCTCTAGGGGGCATAAGCATAGCATTCTCAACACTCTTGTGGTTTTATGAGCTCACAGGAAACTCACTGATTTTGAAGATCATTAACAAACTTATTAGTTTTTCAGAGCTCACTAACAACTCATACACTGTGGTTTTCTTGACTTCACTACCAACTCATATAGCTGATTAATAACATTTTTTTACACATTATATTATCTCTTTTCTTAGTCTAATTTATACAAAGATTAAGTTTATAAATTAAAATGATATCTTATTGAAACTCATTAAATATCAATACTCTAGGTGTTTAATTAAGATAGAACTTTTAGGCTCATAGTTAATTAGTGCAATGGAGATTGAGTATCTAGGAGGAACGTAGTCTGATTGAGAGATATTACTTAATTAAACTTTGTTTTGATTTTTCTCTCAGTTTTCTCAACCTTCTTCGTTGACACCACACTATCTTTATATTGCTTCAAAAATTTCTGCCCATTGAAGGTAGTTGGTTTTCCTTTGAATGTTAGAGACTGGTCTGATTTCTCCCATTGAAAAGTTATCTTCTTGAGAAACTCATTTGTAGCTAGAAAGTCTGTAGCACCATTCTTGAAGGAAATGCCTTTCCAGTTTTAGCAAATACTGGATGAAGACTTTTCAGTCAAGATGAAGAGTTTTTAGCTTGACTAAATCTTTCATAATTTTGAAAATATGCATATTAAGCCTGAAGGGACGTAACCTCTAATAGTTACAACCTTTTATCAGAATATAGATTGCTTTCCTTGATTTCCTTACCATCTTCAGCTAATCTTGAATTGTCTGGTCTATTTTATAAAATCTGCTTCGAGTGAGATTTTGACCGAAGAGTGCAGTCACCAATGTCTGGTACAAGTGGCTTCTACTCTTTATGATATGTCATAATTTATCCGAGGACTTTATCTCTTGAATTTATCTTTAGTAAATAACAACAAAGTGGCTCTGAGTAGATCCATAGTGGATAACTTCATCTTTTCAATCTTGTCAGAGACCATTGTAGCATTTTACTTTATCTTTTGGTTTATTAGTTATAAGTGACAGATGAATTGTTGAGGGGCAGACAAAGTTCTTCTTCTTCACTGCTCATCAGACAATGTTCTCTTAGCAAACAAAGTTTCCTTCATCAGGTGAGTTAGCTTTGTCTATTGCTTTGTCTGTTGTAAGTAGCAAACAATCCTTGTAGCATGGACAAAGTTTTTTCACAGTAGACGAGGTAACTTTTACTAGATGAAGTCTTCTTTTCATCGGCCAAATTGGCTTTGTCTATTGTAAGTAATAGATGATCTTTCTTGGCAAACCAAGCTCCTTCTCTGATAGACATAATAACTTTATCTATTATTTGTCTATTGAAATCAACAAACAAAATTGTAGGTCACAGACAAAGCTTTTAAAATGGTTGGTCTATTGTTTTATCTATCATAAGTGATAGATGAAGTTGTATTTAGCAAATGAATCCACCTTTAAGTCATTCTTATAATGGGTTGTTTGTTGGAAGTAATAGACGACTCATTGAGGCATGGACGACTTACTTCTTCAAAGTTTGTCTGATAGTTTGACTATTACTAGTTGCGGACAACCTTTGTAAATGAAGATGCCAGACAAAGTTTTCTTTTGTAGTTACTGTGCTGCTTCTTCTTCATCTTCTATATTTTCTATAGAGATTACAGAAAGGTTTCTTGGCCTTTTTAGTTTTCAAATGAGCTTTATATGATAGACAAATGCTTTAGTAATTTTGACTCCATTTTAGCTTCTTCATTTATCTGATTTCAGCTTCATTTTATCTCTACTTTTGCAAACTGAATTCATCTTTGTATTACGGACAAATATTGATTATACACAATTTTTCTGACTTGTCCATAAAATGATTTGTTTGAATCTTCCTGAGGTAGATGCTATCTGACACTGACTTTATCTGTAAATAATTTGCTTGATCACTCATCGAGGCTTTAGCTCCATAGCGATAGATTTACTTGATGGCTTCTTTTCAAAGTTTCAGTGTCATTTCTTCTGATCATACTTGTCTTCTTTCGGTCAGTAGATTGTACATTGTCACGCCCTGGCCTCCCACCGAGGTATTGTCCGCTTTGGGCCGTAGCCCGCACGGTTTTGTCCTCTGGGACTATC
>JAYJMB010028174.1:0-37720 GCA_036873735.1 Pouteria campechiana
CTCCTCGTGGGATCGACCCTTACTCACACTACTATAGAAAATTAGATTGGAGCAAGGTTCTAAATTTGGGTGTCCACAATAGCACCACCAATTAGTTGATTCATTCTCCATCTGGGTCATGCAGCATATGCTTATGAGGTGTCCAACTTCATGGTCACCTTTCTCACTTGAGCTTGTCCCTGATGAGTCTTCATCATTCACGTAAATTCCTCTAGCTTGGTTTCTTGAAGACTTCTTGAAGTGTTTATTGTCTTTTCTTTTATCTTTTCCATTCATATTTACTTTTTCTTCATTGGAACATTCAGGATACATGTATCCAATCCCTCCGCATCTATAGCATGTGGGGAGATTGTTCATTCTTTCATCCATTTTCTTTTGTTATCTAGGCCATTTCATTGAGGCGCTTGCTTTGTTGCTTCTTGCAAACTTTCTAGCCAACATGGCCATATCATCTTCAGATTATGATGCTGGGTAACTACTGCTCTCCTTAGTCACTTTGAGAGTAATACTTTTCTTTGGCTTTATTGGCTCCTCTCTCTTACTTTTAAATAGCTAGTGTGACATTAGTAAGCTGATGAGATCATACACAAGAAGAGTGTTCAGATCCTTTACTTCTTCTATTGTTGTGATCTTCTGGTTCTAGGATTCTAGTAGTGCCCTTAGTATCTTCATTACTTGTTTAGAATTTGTGTCTTCTTTTTACAAACCTTTCAAAGCATTAGTAACTTTAGAAAAATTAGTATACATTTCTGATATGCTTTCCCCTTCTTTCATCTTAAAGTTTTCTAGTTCTCCTATCAACATATTCCTTCTAGTTCCTTTGACCTGTAAGGATCCTTTATATATAGACACTAATTTTTCCCAAATATCTTTTACAATAGTGTAAGAAGATACTCTATCAAACTCAGATAAAGATAGTCCACAAAATAAAGTATTCATAGCCTTTAAATTATTTTGACTTAGGTAGCATCCTCTTTAGTCCATGCATCTACTTCAATAGTGAGAAGAGTGATTCCAACTTTTATGGCCTCCTAAGACTCCATATCATTGGCTATAATGAATTGTTTTATACTAAACTTCTAGTAAATGAAGTTGGTTCCATCAAATAGGGGTGGTTGAGTAAATGATTGCCCTTTGACGAATATCTATAAAGAGGATGATGGGTTTGCCAATGGATAACTACAAGTGTTTACATAGTTTACTCTGATACAACTTGTTTGTCCCTAAGATTAGGCAAAAACCCAAGAGGAGGGGAGTGAGTTGGGAACTTAAAAAAATTTGCTCAAACCCTATAGAATTAAACGTCTCTCTAGCAATCAATCTAATGACTCAATCAATCAACACATAAATAAATAAGATAGGTAATTTTATAGTGGTTCGAGTAAACACTCTACTTCACTCTTCAAAGAACACTCTCCTCTTACCGTCTTGTGTTCCACTATCTCCAAAAATAAAAATACAATAGTGCTCCTAACACTTTCCTAGATTCCAGCTCTAGGGGGCATAAAAATAGTTCTCCCAGCACTCTTCTAGATTCCAATTCTTGGGGCGTGATCACAGTCCTCTTAGCACTCTTCTAGATTCCATCTCTAGGTAACTTAAATAAATAGCTCTTATTTGCATTCAGACAACCACGACTCTTCTCGAGTCTAGTTTCGACCACTAGCTCAAGAGGCTTATAATGAATTTCAAAATTTAAAGCACAAATACTTCTCAATAAGCACAGGGGAAGGTTTCTAAAAATTAAATATAAAAGTAAATAATCTTCCCAAAAGATGATTGGGAGCCTTCAAAGAAAGTTGAGGAAGGTTCCACTGCAAGGCTCATAACTCTTTAAAGATAGCAGAAAATTTTGGCTCAAATCAGTAAATGCTCTCACGAGGATATTGAATATTTCTCTTCGAACCCTTAGTGCTTCTTGCTCCAACTAAGCTTCATTTATAACTGCTTTGAATTCCAGCCATTGGTGGTAGGTGAACTCCATTGATGATAGAAGACCATTCTGATTAGCACATTTGAATTCTCTGATCTCTGATTAATCCTCATCTGGGGAAATGACTGTAGCACTAACCTTGGAGAAGATAATTTCCTGATTCTTAATAAGTATTGGTTAAAGATTTGCTGCAATGGCTGATTCATTTCATCAATATGGAAAGATCATCATTAATGCTGAACGGAGACCACCATTTCAGTTTCCCCATTGTTCGTCTTCACTTATGATAGACAGATTATTTGTCTAGCTGTTCATCAAATAAAGTCTCTTCATCTTTTGGTTTGTCTATGGTAAGTAGTAGATAAATAGTCTTCTTAGCACTTTATCTATTGCTTTGTCCATGTCACATGATAGATAAATCATGAAGTCATAGATAAATCATCTTTCCAGTACTTCATCTGTTGGGTTGTCTATTGTAAGTAACAGATAGACTGTTCGAGCGCCAAGAAATTTTCTTCAATGCTTTTTCTATTGGATTATCTATTGTAAGTAATAGATGAATCATTGAGGCATAGAGACCTTTTGTCTGGTGGATTGTCTGATGCAGGTAGTAGATGAATTTAGATGTGCAATCGAACTCCATTACTCCACCAGACAAACTTCACTGCTCTGTCAGACGACCTTTACTACTCTACTAGATGAACTCCACTTCTCTACCTTTGTCTGTTTTAAATAGATGATCATTTTCTTAGTGAGCTATACAACTATGGCTCACTTATCTAAGACAAATCACATTGTTTGCACACTATTTTGCATTCGTCAGATATAATCTTCACTTTTACAGATGAATGGAAGCTCGGTTGATTCACTTAAGCTATATCTATATTGGTATTTTGTCTTTTGCTTCTACACTCTCCCAAGCTTTTTAGTCAGACAAATTAACTCCTTGGGATATCTTCTTTGTGCTCATTTTTCTGTGAGTCCTGCAACTTGATTTTGCATGCTAAATGCTTCACAACAACCATTAGTACATAATCTTTAATCAAGTTTTGTTTATCATCAAAATCATGCATTTTTACTAATAGAAGGATAAGATCATGACGTTATGTAATGATTATAGAGAACTTGAGATATGGGCATTACGAGTTTCTAGTAATGTCGGTTGATTTACCGCATGCCCTTGTAGTTTTCATGGATTTAATGAATAAAGTGTTTAAACCCTATTTAGATAAATTGTGATCATGTTTATTAATGACATTCAAAAGTAGAGAGAAACCTAAAAACTAATTGAAAATAACCTTACAAGAATTAATGTAAGAGGGATTGTATTTTAAGCTTTAGAGGTGTAACCTCAGGATGAACGGCATAACCTTCTTAGATCATGTGATTTCTAGAGATGGCATTTTAATTAATCTTTGCAACATGGAGACTGGCCTAGACCGAGTAATATGATAGAGGTCAGGAATTCCTTAGGACTAGCTGAATATTCTTAGAAAATTATAAAAGGATTTTCCAAGATTGCTATGGCCCTAACTGGATTTACTAAAAAAAAAGACCTAGTAAAATGGAATGATAATTATGAGGAAGCATTTCAAGAATTAAAAAGGCAATTATTGGAAACATTAGTGTTGATAGTACCTTTCCGATGGGGAGGATTTGTGATTCTTAAAGAGGCTTTGAAGAAAGGATTTGGGGAAGTGTTAATGCTACGCAGGAATGTAATAGCCTATGCCTCTAGGTAATTAAGGCCACATAAACGGAACTATTTGATTCACGATTTGGAACTGGCAATAGTTGTCTTTGCCTTGACAATATGGAGACAATATTTATTTGGTGAAAACTATGATGGTTGGAATTGCTGGAAGATTATGATTTCAACAATTGTTATTATCTAAAAAATGATGCTTTGAGTAGGGTACCTGGAAGTGGTATGATGTGTATTGATGATTGTATGCATATGGCATTCTAAGATACTAGAATTGGGTGATTATTCCTAAGAAAACTGTAGTCATAAAGAAGATGCTTGAGGAAGCACATTATTCACACTAGACTATTAACCCTAGAAGCATAAGAATGTACTATGATTTAAACTCATAGTATGGAGGGAATGGCACGAAGGATAATATCTCCAAGCATGTGGCTAAGTATTTTATATGTTAAAGAGTGAAAGTTAAAGACCAGAGGCTAGGTGACTTATTATAACCCATTAACATTGCTGGAGGGAAATGGATAGACATTATTATGGATTTCACAATAGACTTACCAAAAGCAACAATAGGATATGATAGTATCTAAGTAAGCACAAATCTGTCACAAGGAAATAGTGAGATCGCATTGCGCGCCTAATTCTATCATCTTGGATCAAGGGTCAAAAATGCAAATCACCTTTGTGACTTAGATTTTCAAGTGGGAGACAAAGTATTATTGAAAGTCTCTCCTATGAAATGTGTAGCATGATTTGGTACTAAAGGCAAATTAAGCCAGGGATATATGGACCCTTATGAGATTTTAGAGCAAGTGTCTTATAATGGAATACATGATGTATTCCATTAACCAACACTAGATTGGGGAAAACTTGAAATATATGGAGAAATTGATCTTGACAGTGGATAGTAAAGAAAAGATGTTGGTCCTTAGCTAGATGGTAGCTCAAGAGGGGGGGGGGGATTGAGCTTTCAAAAATTTTGGCTAATAACTTGATAAATGTGCTTAAAATAAAAGAAAGTAAAATTTACAGCACATATTCATAAGATTTTTATAGTGGTTCAGCCCTTTCTAGGTTCCTACTCCACTTCTCTGAGTTAGTGTCCTTTACTGATCTCAGGTTCCACTAAACACTTGTTGGTTTTACAAGCTCACCAATAACTTATTGGTTTTCCAAGCTTACTAGAAACTTTTACATGTTGGTTTCCAAGCTTACCCACTAACTTGCTAGTTTTTCGAGCACACAAGAAACTTTTACACATTGGTTTCCAAGCTTCCCAACTAACTTATTGGTTTTCCAAGCTAACCAGAAACTTTTATAAACTATTAGTTTTCAGAGATCACCAACTCACTAGTTTTCTAAATGGAAATGTACAGATTAATGCCTCTTATTTTGGTAGACTTGTATGAAAATTAAATCTCAAATAAATGAATAAAATATACAATAAGATCAAATTTATCAAACTCCTTTGAAGATGGCCTAGATTTGGCTTTGAATGCTTTGGTAGTTTTGTAGTAGTTGGAGTTAAATGATGGAAGATTTTGAATGCCCTTTTTGAATGCTTAAGTCAGATGTTTTTTTGTGTTCTTTTTTTGAATAGGATTATGTGTTGCTTTAGTCATCTTTTTATAGGCTTTGAGAGAAAATTTAGTCATCGCAACCTTTAGCACCATTTTCAAATGTTTGCCAAAGTTGGTAATGACTTTTTTGTATTCTATTGTGCTTTAGAACTTCTAAGTCAAGTTCTTATAACTTCTGACTTTCGATCCACCACTTATTAGAGTTTCTGAAGTAGTTCTTTAGAACTTTTGAGATAATTATTTTCTTGGCAGGGTTCTCTTAGATTTTTTGAAGGTTGATCTTGCTATTAATGATTGTATTTTGGAATTCTAAATAGCTTCTAAGAAACTTCTGAGATACCTCTAAAGATTAGATATTCCTTCTGATATATTTCTGTGAGTCTTGCCTTTTAAAAGATGCCTTTAAGAAAGCTTCTAAGTTGCTTTTGAGGATCTTCTGAGTATTGTATTGACATTTTGAATTGCTTCTAACAAGCTTCTAATTGTAGATGTTTCTTCTAAGTTAATCTCTGAGGATTGAATTCAACATCTAAAATTTTTGTCTTTTATAATTTACTTCTAAAGGTGTTCTGCATTGTTTTTGAAAGTCTTCTAAGAAGGTTCTGACTTCAAAAATTTCCTCTAGATTAATTTTGTATGTCCATTATCAATCTTCAAAAACATTTTTGAGACTTGGAAGCATTTCTAAGGTTCTTCGGAGAATTTTTAAATGCAAAGTATTCCCTTAAAGTGGACTATTGATCTTTTGATATATTTCTGCAGTTTGAGAAAATTCTACATGACCTCTGAAGTGTGATATTGCTATGCCTTGATTCTGAGGAGGTTCTGAGCTTTCTCTGATGGGGTTCTAAAGTATACTAATTACTTCTAAACTCTTTTAAGATTCCTTCTAAACTCTTCTGAGATTACTTCTAAACTATCCTAAGTTATGCTGATTACTTCTGAACTTCACATTGGGTTTTTGAAAAGGTTCTGATATACTACTGAATGACTTCTAAATAGTTTTTATTTGAGCATTCCCTTTAAATTATTTTCCTTTGAAGGGTTAATGTAATAATCTTACAATTAACACCTTTTATTACTTGCAGTTACTCTCCTTAATCTGTTTTGATATATAAACGCTACCCTTTTCCTTTCCACCTTAGACTCCATGTGCATGTACAAGAATTATAGTCATTTTAATCTACATCTTTTCATAATTAAATTCATTCAAGCAACTGAGTAATACATATTCAATGCAACCCTGAGAATTCATAAAATAAACCAAAGAGACTACTTTAGATGAGCATTTGATATTTTATGGGCTCTATTACTATCACATTCCTCTTTTTATTTTATTTTTTTTGAATGTAATCCCCCTTATTACTTGTGTTGTATTACTATCACACCCCAAACTTATTTTCTTTCTAATTCATAGAGATTTGATCCACCCTATTTCTTGGGTTATATTACTATCACACCCCCAAACTTGTTTTCTTTCTGATTCATAGAGCTGTGATCCCCCCTATTACTTGGGCTATATTGCTATCATACCCCAAACTTGTTTTCTTTCTAATTCATAGATAAGTGATCCCCTTTTAAACAATAGTTTTTACTCTTATTTTTTTTTATCTCATCTAATGCTTGTCTCATCATAGTTATAATGAATTCTAGAGTTCATATTGAACAATGCATACTTAGTTTACTAAACTTATGCTAAGCATTCAAAGATTTCAAAACAAATGGCTAAGTCAAAGTGATTAATGTGTATAAGGAATCTATAGCAAATTTGACAAGGGATCAAGCATTATAGACAATAGTGATTTCAATCATTTTCAACTTAAATATTGTCGAATATCATATACATGTCATTGGTTTTATATGATGACCCTGATTAATGTTCAAAACACATAACTATTCAAACATAGCTATAATCAAATAAAGCACTCAACATAGAGATTTAAACATAACACATAAACTATCCAAACACAACACAAACTACAACACAACATAAGCTAAGACAAACACCTCCATAAACAAAATACTAACACCCCAAACTTGAAAGCAACATTGTCCTTAATGTGGAATAAAGCAATGAAAAAAAAGACTTCCCTGAAATGGATAGGATCAATTGTCTGAGCTATTGATTTCTTCCCCAACTCTTAGATTCTTCTAGTACATCATGAAATGTTGGAGTTGGGAAAACAATTGAGCTGTTGCCTTATGATATGTTATAACTCCAGAGCATAGTGGTTCAAGCATTGTTGTGTTCCACCATATATCTAAGTAGTTGTCGCTAGTCCTTCATCATTTGCCTTTGATAAGATTGAACTCCCACTAGGCATAATTGGAGATCAATAAGAGAAGGTTCTCTAGAAGGAGACTCCCTCGTGGGTCTTTTATGAGAAGAGCTTGGGGTTGAAGATGAAGGACCCGCTCTTGCACTTACATGCGATGTCTTCTCAAACATTTTCATAACTACATCATTGATTACTAAAAGAGGTTGTTGGAGTTCCTCTTTATTAATAGTAGGAACTCCAGCTATGAGACACAATTAGCAGATGAGTGAAGGGTGTCCTAGTTCACTTGTGAGCCTCCCTGTGATGAAAGAGATGGTGGAATGCTCAATAACCCAGCCCACATCGATGGACAACCTAGTTTGAATAGTATAATTAAGAAGGCCTCGCTCCCTAGTAACATTAAAAAGATGATTTGAAGGCAACATTTTAGCTGAAATGAAAGAGTGTCATGCCTTACTTATTGCCTCCAAATGCCCTTTTGGGAAACTTATTACCTTATCATTTTGAGTCTTCTATGTGCTACCTGATTGAGTAAGGTAAGATATGTTAGCATTATAATCAAGTCCTTGCTCGATCCAAGTTGAATATTCATCCTCTTTAATGTCTGCCAATTCATAAACTTAGTTGATAGCAAATTGGTCAAAAGGGACCATCTTCCCAATCACTAGTGCTTTAAGCTCCCTTGGGTTTTCTTTGTACTATTCTCAGGCATTGGCATAAAACTCCCTAACCAGTAGCACCACTACTGCTTCAGGTTGAGCTGTAAAGTGCATCTAATGCCAAACTTGAATATGATTAGCTATGTCACTATATGTGATGTCAATTGGCATAAAACTCCCTAACCAGTGGCACCACTATTGCTTCAGGCTAAGCTGTAAAGTGCATCTAATGCCGAACTTGAATATGATCAGCTATGTCACTATATGTCATGTCAAAGCCCCTTTCTCTTATTCCTTCTCAATCCACTAGAGAGTGTCTAAAGATGTCTTCAGCTCGGGCATTGAAGAATGTGGGTTCAGGCGGTGCATCAGACTCTCTTGTCCTTCTCTTGCTTGAGGGTCCAACACAAGTAGCTTTCTTTGGAGACATGGTGACAAAAATATAAGGAAAGCAGTAGCACACCAACTTGAGTAACCAAAACTAAGCAAATTTACCAAGCTTCCTCTTGACCAAACCATACAATTCCACTACACCTTGAAATAACAACAAGCACTAGCAAGAATTAGTCCTTACACCATAAGAAAAAGTTCTCTTTCTTCACCAGGGCATTTCATCAAACATGTAGCAGGCACTTTGAGTTTTCTCAATGGATGCCTTGATAGTACCTCCAATTCCACTTCAATATGCACCCACTATTCTCACATATACTCTTGCAACATTTTCCAATAAAAAACCACACATAAACTAGCTCAAGCAATTCATCAAACACCTAGTGTGCACAATGTTAAGAAAGCTCCCATACACAAAAACCCATCTCCAATTCTCTTTTAACCACCCTAAAAACTATCCAATCCACCAAGAATACCAATAAAAGAAGGATTGAGATGCAATAAGTAACTTACTTGTGATTCCAAGAAGATGTGCATGAAGTTATCAAATCTAACTTGAGAAAATGGTGAAGAAGAAGATGAATAAAGGAACAATTGAGATGAATCCAAGGAGGGAGATGGAAGAGAGAAGTTTTGGGAATGAATCCTTGAGTTTATGAATGATTGAATGGGGTTTAGGGTTGTGAGGAGAGGTTTTGGAGAAAAAGGCAAAAAGGGTAGAGAAGGCTTGTATGAAGAGGGAAAGTGAATGGGGCATGTGTGCGTGGGGTTTAAAATGGGATAGATGCCGGTGCCCGCTTGCTGCCTCCATCGTGGGTTTTGCAAAAGGTCTAGTGTCAATGGCGCTAGGCGGGGGTCAACAGCGCAACATGGTGGATTTCCAGTGCTGGTAGTGCCAACTGACTGCCTTCTCTTGTATTCTTTCATTTTCCAGCATTGGAGGTGCTAGGTTACTGCCTCCATGTTTCTTTTTGACAATTCTTCACTTCACATCTATCACTCCCTTCTCAGAACTTAGACTGTTTTGCTCAAAAATTCCTTCATTCATAAACTTAACCTGTCAATTACAAATCAACAATGTACTAATTATAGCAAATAGGAAAATATCAATGTAATCTAACAACTTAATAATCAAAGCAAGTTTATTTAAACTAATACAACTCACATGCTTTATTAAGTTCATCTAAGAAATTGAAATAACTGAAAGATAAAACAGGTGGGTTGCCTCCGAAAAAGTGCTTTATTTAATGTCTGAGCAAGACGAACTCCCTTTTTCTACAAATTTTTAATTTACCACACTTCATTTAGCTGTATTGGCACATCATCTCTATTATATTTCTTAACTCGATGATCATTAACTTTGAAAGTACTCCAATCTAAGGAAATAAAAAAAGTTCAAAAACTTGGGTTGCCTCCCAAGAAGTGCTTTATTTAACATTTGTGCAAGAGGATTTCCTCCTTTATAGATTCTAAAATCCTACAACTTCATTCAATTGCATTGGCAAGTCATCCCTCACAAATCTCTTTACTTGAAGACCATTGACTTTGAACTTGTTCCTAGTCCTCAAGTTCTTCAACTCCACTGCTCCATGTAAGGACACTTGTGTCACCAAGAATGGTCGAACCTACCCTAACTATAATTTTCCTAGAAACAAATACAAACGTGAGTCATAGAGTAGAACTTCCATTCTAGGTTTAATGCATCTTTTGCAAATGATTATATCATGATATCTCTTTGTTCGCTCATTGTAAATCTTCACATTCTCTTCAGCTTCATGTATCAACTCCTCTGGTTTATTCAGCTGAGGCTTTCTATCTCCACCCGCCTTTTCCAAATCACGGTTCAATTTCTCAATTGTCTAGTACACTTTGTGCTCCAACTCCATAGGTAGATGGCATGCCTTTCCAAAGACAAGTCTATAAGGACTCATTCCAATTAGGGTCTTAAATGCAGTTAGTTATATATGCCCAAAGTGCATCATTCCACTTCAATGTCCAATCTTTTCTTGAAATGTTCACTGTCCTCTCCAGAATTACTTTAATCTGTCTATTGCTTACTTCAAATTGTCCATACATTTGTGGATGATAAGGTGTTGCTATTCTATGAGTGATGTTATACTTTTTCAACAAAGTTGTAAGCACCTTATTACAAAAATGAGTACCTTTATCACTGATGATTGCTCTTGGAGTGTCAAACCTAGTAAAAATCCTATCTTTCAGAAATTATAGCACAACATTAGTATCATTAGTTTTAGTGGCCGTTGCCTCTATCCACTTAAACATATAATCAAAAGCAAGCAGAATGTACATGTTTTCATTAGATGGTGGGAATGGGCCCATGAAATCAATGCCTCATACATCAAATAATTCAACAACCATATTACTTATGAGTGGCATTTCATCTCTTTTACCATTGTTACCTATTCTGTGGCACCTATCACAGTTTGCACAAAAGGCATGAGCAACCCCAAAAATAGTTGGCCAGTAAAAACCAGATTAGAAAACTTTAAGAGTATTCTTCTTTTCTCCGAAATTCCCTCCATATCTTAATGTATGGCAATAACTCAAAATGCTTTATGGTTCATTCTAAGGTACACATCATCTAATGATTTGATCTGGACAAAGTTTAAACAAAACTGGATCGTCCCAAAAGTAATGTTTTACTACTGGTAGCAAACTCCTCCTTCCTCACGAATTTAGCATTGGATTACGAACTCCCTTGACTAAATAATTAACAATGTTAACGTACCAAGGTTCACTTTCCTTTATAGAAAATAATTGCTTATCAGGAAAAATCTCATTGATGGGAGTGTTCTCTTCATCTTTTTCCTACTCAAAATCATTCCCATCTACCAGTCTAGAGAGATGATCAGCTACAACATTTTTACTACCTTTCTTGTCCTTGATTGTTAGGTCAAATTTTTACAGCAATAAGATCCACCTGATCAACCTAGGCTTGACATCTTTCTTAGTCAACAAATATTTCAATGTAGCATGATCAAAATAGACAATTATCTCAGAACCAATTAGAAATGAGCAGAACTTTTCTAATGCAAACACAATTACAAGTGATTTTTTAAGTGGTGAAATAATTCAATTATGTTTCATTCAAAGTTTTACTTAGATAATGAATCGCATGAGGTAATCTATCTATTATTTATCCTAAAATAGCATCGATAGAGAAATCAGATGCATCACACATTAGATAAAAAAGGTGGGACCAATCAGGAACTGCTAAAATCAGATCAGAAGTTAGTTTTTCTTTCAAGGTATTGAAAGCAATAAGGAACTCATCATCAAAACAAAAAGTCACATTTTTAGCCACCAGGTTACAAAGTGGTCTAGAAATTTTTGAAAAGTCCTTTATGAATTATCTATAGAAACCTTCATGACTAAGAAAACTCCTTACTCTCTTGACTAAAGTGAGGGGAGGCAATTTAGCAATCACCTCAATTTTTACTTTGTCCACTTCAATGCCTTTATTAGAAACAATTTGCCCCAATAAAATTCCCTACTTAACTAGGAGATGGAACTTCTCCTAGCTTCATGTCAAGTTCATTTCAACACACCTTTTAAGCACTAATTTCAAGTTGTCAAGGCAATCATTGAATGAATCACCAAAAATAGAAAAATCATCCATAAATACCTCAATAAACCTTTCAATCATATTAGAAAAATTAGACATCATACACTTTTGAAAGGTTGTAGGGGTATTGCACAAACTAAAAGGCATCCTTTGATAAGCAAAAGTTCCAAATGGGCAGGTGAAAGTAGTCTATCTTGATCTTCTGGAACAATGGGAACCTGATTATAACCTAAAAAGTCATCTAAAAAACAATAATAAGTATGAATTACCAAAATTTCATACATTTGATCAATAAAAGGGAGAGGAAAATGCTCCTTTCTTGTGAATACATTGAGTTTTTTGTAGTCTATGCACATCCTCTACCTTGTAGACATTCTCATTGGCACCAACTCATTATTATCATTTTTAACAATAGAAATATCAGATTTCTTTGGTACCACATGAACTGGACTTACCCATTTGCTGTCAGAGATTGGGCAGATAATACTTGCATCCAGCAACTTGATTACTTCTTGTAATGCCCCACCCTTAGGCCCTATGCGTTTTACCATCACCCTGCCTTTTCCCCATTTCTAAGGAAAATATTCTGCCAGAATTTCAATAGAGTCTACCCTCAAATATAAGTATCTATACCTGTGCATACATTTATCATATACAACAATAAGTTTAATAATCATAAAATAATATATTAACCACAAAACTCACACCCACACCTACAGCTATGTGCCTAAGACCAGAATCATATCATGATGGTAATATACATCATAGAAATCCTATAGATCTATATACAATATTATGAATAATTCATATGCCATGCTAATACATTTCTCTTTTACATCATTTGGAATCTTTTAAATACAATCAAATAAAAATACATTATGAAATTACAATCACAAATTCTTATACCATAAAGAAAAGGTCTTCAAATCCTACCTCTCAACTCTAACCCACAATTGAAATTATTTACCTAACCTGCCAGTTAAAAATTAAAATAAGAAGGCTTGAGTCCCGGGCGAACTCAGTAAGTAGGCACGATATAGAAAATGATAATTAATCAAAGTAGTATATTCAAAATCAATCTATGAATCCAGATAGAATAAGACAATTGTACTCAGAGGCTCAAGTCCTCATTATTCTAAATTAATGTTCTACACCATTTTACCATATTTACATATCATAGATCAAGCCTAATAGATCCAGTATGGAATGTAGTTCATTCCATTAATACAATCATTCACTCAATAATCACATAAAGAATTCTAAGATGCTTACAATCCCCACCAATTCAGACACTCACATATATATAATTGGGATAGTCTCCATCCTTATCAATGCCTTTATCCAACATAACCATGGGTAATTCTCATCCCCTTCACCTAAACACCCATGCACAAGAATAAGTATCATTGGGATATTCTCTATCCCATTAAATTCACATGTTCACTTAACATAATAACATTAACAATGCAACATAATGGGATATATGTTACCCCTATCCATCCAAGCATTCATGTATTAGCATATCTATTAATCCATATAGCTTCAAGATAATATCAATCCCAATTTATCCATATATCACATACATAAGTCATGGGATACCCACTATCCCCATCCATTCATACATGCCTGGGTATAAAACATGAGATGTTCACAATCTCCATCCAAGCATCCATGCAAACAAAAAGGAGCCTACTTACCTCAATGGAATGATAATGTCATGCTTCTTTTTCCTCAAGTCTCGTGACTCAGCTCTCCAAAACGCTGCTCACTTGGCCCTACATATGTAACATGCATTCCATTTCAATTTACATACATAATATGGATCTTATTATTCATTTATATTATCTCTCAACATGTATATTAGTTGGCAATTAGCAACTATTTCTATTTGAGATTCCAATTGGGCCAAATTTGGGGTTTTCTTAAACACAACTCTAATATAATTTCATTTCACCTTCGAATAGTCCATTCATTTAGGCATTTTGTCAGACACAAAACATACATTTCCAAATTATGTAGTTTAGCAGCATAGCACATATGAACTTCATTTCCTTTCATATACATGCAATTCCTAACATAATCATCATAATAATTACACCATAATCATGATAATTTCTCCACAAAAGTTAATTAGAAAACAACCCTTGCATCATTGCATTCCAAAACAACCCTCACTTAAGTATTTCCACAAACAAGTTGTAGAAATGAATTGAAGCCTAATTTTGATACATTCTAACTAATCTCTAATCTAATTAATATTATGTAAATACCATTTAATCACTAATTAACAAGGATTCACGCCCAAACAAATTGTGTAATTAAATTCATGCCCCAAACAGCCAATTCTTGCATTTCAACATACATCTTGAGCATACATGAAATTCAATTTTTTCATTATCGCTAAGTTGTTCTTTAGCACTATGAACATTCATTCATCAACAATAACCATTATTTGATGATTAACCACATCTAAATAGATTATTAAACCCCTAATCATGTCCAAATGGTTGGTGCTTTACAGCGTTATGCTATAACTTCTCTTTTTGGCATTTAAACAAACATGTAGCATGCATATGTTCAATCTGAATTTTTTTTAACAATATTTAGCTACAAATCATCAAAAATTAACATCAAAGAGTCAACAATCATCATCCATTAATAACCAAATTCATGCAAATAGATAATGACATCCAAATCAATGTCCAAATCATACATCTCCACCCTCCATCACGCCATTCTTATTGTCCACCTTTGTGGATAGCATTATGCGCCTTTAATCATGTCCAAATCAACCTATTGACACTCCTAATCTCATCATAATCCATTCCCCCATTTTTTCCTAAAATTACAGCAAGGTTCCCATACCTAGGCACCCCATGAAATTGCATTAGAACCCTAGCAACACATAAGTTCAAAGTTTAATGGGGAAAGGATCTTACCACTAAATTTAACCTTGTTTTCACCCTTGCATGAATTTTCCAACTTCATTCTTCCACCTTCCTCAAGTACAACAATAAGGGGTCGAAAATGGGGCTACAATCTTCTCTTCTCTATGTTCAAAGGATGTAGTATTGCACTCTTGTGGTGGATGATCAATTCCACATTTGAATCATGATTTTTCCTCACTAAACTAGCTTAAAAGTGGGATGTGGTGTTGAACCAAATGATGCATATGGCAAACAACCAAGTTTTGATCATGATCAATAATGTATAAGTGAACATTTGTATTACTAACAGTTGTGTTCCCTAGCATTGTAGATACAGATATAAATATATAGGGAAACAACTCAAATATGGTGTACAACATATACAAAGGAAAACATCAATAAGCAAAATCTACTGAGGGAAAGAAGATAAGAATGATTAAAAAGAATGGCAAAAAATCTTTAAAAAGATGCCATCAAGTATATCTATAGCTATGAAGTTCAAGATTCAAGGAGTGATCAAACAAATCTTTCACAGATAAAGTTAATATCTGAGAGCCTCTATATAAGAAAGAATCAGATAAATCATTCCATGGATAAGTTACATAAACTACTTATAATCAATGCTTGTCCACAACACAAGATGAATTTAGTTTGCAGAAGCAAAGATGAAATGGGGGTGAAATCAGACAAATGAAGAGCTAAACTAAAGTCAAATTATTTAAGCATTTGTCTCTGATATAAAGTTTATCTAAAATTGAAGAAGAATAAGGAATTTGTCTGCAATCCTCTACAAAAAATATAGACGATGAAGTAGAAGCAACACAGTAGTTACAAAAGAAATAACTTTGTCTATCGTCTTTATTTGCAAGTTCGTCTGCCACTTGCAACAAACAATCCGTCAGATGATCACTGAAGAAATGAGTCATCTATGCCTTAATGAGTCATCTGTTACTTCTAATAGACAACCCATCATGTGAATGACTAAAAAGAGGATTCATCTGTATGTCATAACTTTGCTTATGAATTACAAAAGATGAAAAAGACTTTGTCTGCAGCCTAAAACTTCATTTGTAGATTTCTACTGACAAAATAACAAACAAAGTCATTTCTTCTATCAAGAAGGAGTCTTGTTTGCACCAAGAAGAGTCATTTCCTACTTATAGCAGATAAAGCTACTTCATCTGGTAAAAAGGAAACTTCGACTGGTGAAAATCACTTTAGCAAAAAGCTGTGAAGAAGCTTTGTCCATCCCACAAAGGTCATTTGTTGCTTATAATAGACAAAGCTATTCCGTTTGGTGAAAATGAACTTCATCTACTAAGAGAACATTATTTGATGAGAAGTAAGGAGAAGAACTTTGTTTACGCTTCTACAATTCATCCGTCACCTACAATAGATAAACTAGAAGATGAAGTAAAATGCTATAATAGTCTCTAACAAAATTACAAAGATGAAGTTATCTATTATGTGGATCTACTCAAAGCTACTTTGTTTATTACTTACAAAAGACAAATCCAATACTTGATCAGACAAAGTCCTCAGATAAAATATGTTATATCATGAAAAGTAGAAGCCACCTATACTAGACATCGCTGACTACACTCTCCAATTAAAATCTTATTCAAAGCAGATTCTATTAAGTAGACCGGACAAATCAAGCTTAGCTAAAGATGGAAAGAAATTCAAAGGAAAGTAGCCTACACTTTGGTATAGGTTACAATTTTCATAGGTTGCATCCATCTAGGCTTAATGGGCATCTTTCCAAAATAATGAAAGAGTCAATCAAGCAGAAAAGTCTTTATTTGGTATTTGCTAAAATCAAAAAGGCATCTTCTTCAAGAATGAAACTATAGGCTTTCCAGCTATAAACAAGTTTATCAAGAAGACAACTTTTCAATGGGAGAAATTAGAATAGTCTTCAATATTCAAAGAAAGCCAACTACCTCTAATAGGCATAAATTTCTGAAGTAATATAAAGGTAGTGCAGTATTAATAAAGAAGGTTGAGGAAGTTGAGAGAAAAATAATATCAGACCTTAAATAAGTAACATCTCTCAATCAGAATATGCTTCCTCCTAGATATTCAATATCCACTGAGCTAATAGACAATGACCCTAAAAGTTCTATCTTAATCATACATCTGGAGTATTGATATGAGCTTCAATGAGATATCATTTTATATGTGCTCAAACTATGTTCAAATCAACCTAACAAAAGAGGCAAGGTAAGTTGCAAAATGAGTGTTGTTAATCAGCTATATGAGTTGGTAGTGAGCTCAAAAAAATCATATTATAAGAGTTTTTGGTGAGCTCTGGAAAACCAATAAGTTTGCTAGTAATCTTAGAAACTAGTGAGTTTCTTAGTGAGCTTGTGAAACCAGAAGAGTGCTTAGAGTACTATGTTTATGCCCCCTGAAGCTGGAATCTAGAAGATTGTTGGAAACATTGTTTACGCCCCCCTAAAGCTGGAATCTAGAAGAAGTACTGGGAGCACTTTCGCATTTCCATTATATGGGATATTGTGAAACCTAAGGCATAATGAGTATGTGCTCATGAAAGAGTGGATGTAAGGACTAGGTTCCCAAATCACTATAAAAATTATTGTGTGTGTTATCTGCTTAATTGTGTTACTTTGCTTATAGTTGTTTTACTATCACATTTCACGTATCACTACACACACAATCACTTATCTAAAATAAGTATAGCTAAGAGAAGTTAAACTTGGAAGTGAAGTAGCCACTATGACCAAATGAACAGATTTGGAAATTGCATATGTGTTGCATGTTAACTTCTGCTTAGCTCACTAATTCTTAGTTGGCCATAATTTTTATGTGCTCAATTCACTCCTCCCCTCTTGAGCTATCTATTACATTGTACCAATAGGTAGAAGGCATTAAAAAATGGCAACAACAAAAAGGGGCATGGGAGGAAGGGGCTAGTCGATTGGAAGTGATGAAGTAGCTTTAAGGAGTTTTATTTTCAGTGCTCCACAAGGATATGCCACACTATGCATGCGCAACTCTATTATTTCCTTAATTTCCTCAATTTGATATAATTAATGTGTCCTTTAAGTGTTCCTTTCATGAATCCATTAATATGCATAGTTGATCCATATCAAATAAGTGTTGATAAGGTCATTTAATCATAATATCAAGCCTTAATTAAATTATAGACCATTACACCCCCACTTAATAAATAAACCTCAAATATCACATAAAAATTAATAAATCATTTACAAATTCTACCTTATACACATACATTTATCTCAATGGATCTTCCATACAAATTTCAAAAATTATTTTGCATAAATAATACACAAAATTTCAACATTATCCAACTTAATCCCATAATTTGCATCCTTAATTATCCACCATGAGTAGTTTCGGTGCATTGGCAATAACTTTCTCATAAGAACTTCAAATTGAGTGATTCTTCTTCCATTGCAGATAATTTTAAGAGATACAAATTTTAGATTTAACACTTTTTCTCAATGATCCTTTATTTGTATTAGTGGAGCCTCAAAATGACTCCTTTTAAATTTGGAGATGATTACACTATTTCAGCTATAACTCTCTCATATAAACTTATAATTAAGTGATTCTTGATTCATTAGAAAGATAGTTATAAGCTATACAACTTTTATGTTAAAGACATTTTCTAAATTATCCAAATTCTATGTCAAAATTTGGACACAATTGATACTATTTACATTTTTAGCTTTTTCACCTCTAATCATTATATATATATATATATATATAATTTACCCCTCATTTTTGGCCCTCAGGTATTATAGGTTTCTTCTTGGGATCTCTTAGGGTTGGTTGTATACTCAACTAACACATTTGAGTAACTAATCCTTTCATTCCCACATGTAGATCTAGGTTTCTTAGTTCCTCAAGTAATTCATTCTTTTATGTGAGTATACATGCCATCCTAATCCTAGATTTCCTACTCAAGGCATTAGCCACTACATTGGCCTTTCCTGGATGATAATGAATATTCAAATTATAATCTTCTAACAATTCAAACCATTGTCTCTGCCTCATATTTAATTCCTTCTGGGTAAAAATATATTTTGGGCTCTTATGATCAGTATATACATCACATTTTTCATCATATAAATAATGTCTCCATATTTTCAAAGCAAAGAAAACTACTAGATGTTTCAAATCATGGATTGGATAATTCTATTCATGTGGCCTCAATTGACTAAGTGCATAAGTTATCACATTCTCATTCTGCATCAACACATAGTGAAGCTCTTTCTTGGAAGCATCACTATAAACCATAAGTCCTCCCCGTCCAGACGACATTGTTGATACTAGATTTTCTAACAATCACTTTTTCAATTCCTAAAAGGCTTTCTCACAACTATTAGTCCATTCAAACTGGATTCTTTTACAAGTCAATCTAGTCAGAGGCATAACAATCATGGAGAATCCTTTTACAAATTGTTGATAATATATAGCCAATCCAAGAAACTTTGGACCTTGATAACATTACTCGGTCTAGGCCTGTTCACCACTACCTTTCTCTTGTGAGGATCAACTAAAATACCATCTCTTGAAATCACATGGCCCTAAAAGGCTATATTGTTCATCTAAAAGTCATATTTCTTAAGTTTGGCATACAATTTCACTTCTCTTAATTTTTGTAACGTCATTCTCAAATGATGTTCATGTTCCTTTTTACTTTCAGGATATATCAAATATCATCAATAAACATAATAATAGATTTATCTAAATAAGGTTTAAAAATCCTACTCATCAAATCCATAAAAATTGCGAGAGCATTTGTTATACCAAATGGCATTGCTAATAACTCATAATGCTCATGTCTTGTCCTAAAAGCAATTTTAGACACATCTGTAGGCTTGATTCTCATCTGATGATATCTTGATTGCAAATCAATATTTGAAAATATTCTTGCCTCTTGTAATTGATCCAAGAGATCATCTATATAGGGTAATAGATATTTATTTTTAATGGTAACCTTATTAAGTTCTTTGTAGTCAATACATAACCTCATGCTCCCATCTTTCTTCTTTAGAAATAACATGGGTGTTCCCCATGGTGACACACTAAGACGAATAAATCCCTTATTCATCAAATCTTGTAATTGCACTATTAGTTCTACCATTTCTACTAGTGTCATTGGATAGGGAGCTATCAATATTGGCCGTACTCCAGGTTAAGACTTAATATAGAATTCCACTTCTCTTTCTGGAGACAATCTTGACAATTCACCTGGAAATACATTTGAAAAATCCTATACCATGGGGATACCCATGAATGATTGGTGTTCTGAATGCATATCTATAACAAACACCAAATATGCCTCACACCCTTTCTTCACTAGTGTAAGAGCTCCTATAACTGATACAAGCTTAGGTATCTCACCTTTAGGCAAACTCCTAAAGATGACTGAAGCTCATCCACAATTTTCAAAGTAACCTATTTGATTTTGCAATCTACCCTGGCCTCATATTTTGCTAACTAGTCCATATCCAATATAATATCTAATATTTCTATACCCAACATGATCAAGTCAGCATAAAATTGTCTACTATCAATGGTTATGGGAACAAAATGACACATTTCAGTACTATGCTCATTGCCTTCAAAGGACTAGACACTTTTACCACATTATACATGGGGTATTTAGGTAGACCCGCTCTATTCACAAATATTATAGACATAAATGACTGGGATGCACTAAAATCAAATAAAACATATCCCATATAATCATAGACAAAAAAATTACCTATGACAACATTGTCCATCACCTGTGCTTACTATGCATTAGTTGCCCGTGCCACTACAATAATCTGGGGCGTATGCTCTCCTTATTGGTGCCCTAGGGTTGGATAAGGTCCTCTACCTATACCCCTCATTGGCAATCCACCTTATTTAGGCTATTGTGGCATTCGAGATCCTACACTTTCACTTCTCCTCTGCAAGGAAGGACAATCCCACCTAATATGGCTTGGTTTGCCATAAAGGAAACATGTAATTGGTGTGACACCCCAGAATTTCCAAGTAAGGAAAATTTTTTGTAAATATTTATTTTGGGTATTGATGAGATGACTTGAAGTGAAGACAAATATTTTTCTAAATTATATCATTATATATATGTAAATTGCATATGAAGATAATTTATGTATTAGCACCAAAGTATATTAAAAAGAAGTTGAATATGAAAATCACATCACTTGTATCCAATTTTTGGCATATAATTTGGACAATTTAGAAAACATTTCAACCTCAAAGTTGTAGCCCTTGACATTATATTTCCAACACATCAAGAATTATATCATTTGAACATCTTATGAGGAAGTTATGCCCATTGCGCTGAAACTGCTCTTGGGGGATAATTAACGATGAAAATAATGAGATTAACTTGATAAATTTAAAATTTTATGTATTAATTATGCAAAATAATTTTAAAAATTTGTATGGAATACCAATTGAGATAAATATTTGTGCACGAGTTGAAATTTTCATATGATTTATTAATTTTTATGTGATATTTGAGGTTTAAATTATTAAGTGGGTGAGTATTGGGCCATAATTTATAATTATGATTAAATGGCTTTATCCCTAATTAATTGATGAGATTAATTATATATTTAATGCATTGATGAAAGGAATAATTAGAGAATACATTAACTATGTTTAAGGTTAATAGGGAAATATAGCAGCAGGTACAAGGGACACACATACACCTATGGAACACCAAAAGTATAAGCCATTTAAGGTGCTCCACCATCTTCAATTGGACCAAACCCATCCCCACCCACGCCCCCTTTCTACTATCTCATTCCACACGATTCCATGTCCCATTTTAGGCAATTTTAGCTAGGAAAATTCATGATTAGGAAGTGTAATTTATTATTCATCAAGAAGAGTAAAATACATCTCTTTTGGACGTGGAGAAGAGAAGAGTAGCCCTATTTTCATCCTCTCATGTTGTTGTACATGAGAAAAATGAAAGAATGGAGCTATAAACTCATTTCATGGCATAAACAAGCTTAAATTTAGTGGTAAGATCTTTATGCCCATTAAATTTCAAAGTTATGTGGTCTTAGGGTTCTAATGTAATTTCGTGGGATTGTTTTGGGGGGGATTTAGCATGGGTAATTTATGAAGTTGATGGGAGGAATGAGCATGGGATTAATTACACCATTTTTGTGTTGATGGGACACAAAAATCCCATGCATATAATTGTCTACTTCATTGGATAGTAATATCCCAATAGTTGGGTTGGGAAATTTGTGCGTGTATAGATAGGCAGCAGTAATTGAGTGGTTTATAGCTTAATTAATGCAATTGTGATATTATTATAATGATAACTATGATAAATGATCATTGCATGTTGTTTCAATGCATAATAGATTGATCTATGTTGTTGATATTTTCACATTAGAATGATGCATATTACTTATTTGATAAAATGATTTAGAAATTTCAAGGTTCAATTGCAGCCCCTAAATGGCCATTTATGGGACATTAAAATAGTGTATTAACTTCCCTAATGAATGAGTAAAGAACACAGTTGAAGTTGGATAGCAAAATGGAATACATTAAAGTTCAAATCATGCACTTGAAATGCATTAGAGAGATCTCTCATAAATGGGTAGCTAAATGCATTAATTTGGAACTCATTTAATGTGACTAGGAAGCTAATATAATGATAATTATATAGCATAATGTATTTACATTATTGGAAATGAAAAAGCACTATGGTATTTGTTGGAATTATATAGTTAAAATCATGCACATGATGTGTTTGATGAATTGTCGATGAAACATTGAAATAAAGTGATACCTACGAAATGTTTGAAGAAATGCCTCAATGAGAAGTAAATCATGTATAAAACGGTATGAGTGTAACCCTAAAACCTTAATGAAGTGGGATAAGGGATTAATGTATTTTGGAATGAAATTACATACTAAAGAAATTTTTTTGATGTTAAATGTGTTGAATATGAAAATTATATGTCAATGGAATTGTTATGTATGTAGGGATCCATGGGGAAATAATGTGGAACTCAATTAGTTGGATCAACAACTGAATTGAAGGCCTTTGAGAAATATTCTTCCACTAAGTTAAGAAGGCTCCTTTTCTATTTGAGTGGTTGAATGGATGGGGATAGTGAACATTACATGCTTTGTATATAAGCAAGTATAAATAGATGGGGATAGTGGATAAATTGTGTTTTTTTTTATAAAGGTTGGTGTTTATTATGCTTTATGAACACAGGAATGTTGGGTATAGCGAGTATCCCTTAGATTGCAATGAGTGGTATTTCTTTTATGATATGAACATGTAGTTGCTGGAGATAGAAGGTATCCCATGTCTTTGTGTACAATGTTGTTTATTCTTGTGTATGGATGCCTATGTGAGGAGGATAAAGAATATCCCAAGTTTATGTTTTTCTTTCTCAGCATGTTGTTGGATTATGACCTAATTTCTCACATAACCAGTAACATTTACATTGAGACAATGGCTTACCTTTAGGACATACAGGATCTCATCCAAATTTTTCTCTAAAAGCTTGTATCCTTTCTTCTAAGCTCCTAAGAGGTCAAACAAATCTACCTCCTGGCTTTGTTCTTCCCTTTTTTGGATTAATTGGCGCTCGATGATACATTTTCCATCTCTTACCCTTTGTAAATAGTTTAGAAAAAGCTCCTCCTTTACATGAGACTTGTTTCTTCATTAGCTCCCACTTGATTAGTTCACAGCCATACCTTCTAGCTACCAATTCAAACTTGTCACAGCATTCTTTTGACATTATCGATATTCTGCCTACATCCTTGGAAAGCTTCCTTTCCATGCAGTACAATCTGATATAATGTCGCACTACTTTAGCTCTAGAACCTAACATATCTGCTATATCTGGGTTTGATAGCATTTGTTATTCTAAGGCTCTTTGGGCAACAACTCCCCATTTGCCTGTGAGTTTATCCCAAAACATGCTCAATGCGTATTTCTGGTCTTCAAAACTCAACTGGTAATACCTTTGTTTAAACTCACAGAAATATTCCTCAAATTGGCACATATCACAAATTTGCAATTTAATTAAGGTTGCTCTTGCTTTCTACCTTTGATATCCATCTACATCTATGATGGTTGTTCCAGAAAATTCTCTCTTCAGGATATCTACAAAGATAGGAATTACTTCTTTTGTATTTTGGACATTTTCATCAATCACCTAATTGATGGGAGATCTTCTACTCAGGTCATCCCAAAATTGTTGAGCTATTCCCTGCAAAATGGTTGCTAGGTAAATTCATGCCTTTTCTAAAGTCTAGTCTCTTCCTCTAAGGAAAGTTATTCGAGCTTGGTTTGCCCAAGCCTCAATGGCCATTTCTATATCTCTTTAATAGTTTATATATAAATATGCCACCAATAGAGATATTGGTTTCATTTTTTCTTCTCTTGGAATAAACCAATAAGGTATTTTCTAAGGATATCCTAGCTTATGTGATTTTGCCGGTTGCTGAGCTAGACTTCTCAAGCTTTGGAAATTATTTGGTTATTTCTCCAATGGTTCAATTCCCATTTCATTGGTTAATCTCTTATAAGCTTGTTCTATTCTCGATCCAGAGCCTCCTCCTGAAAACCTTAATCTTTAATCTAGGTTTTTGAGGACTCTACCCTTCTTCTAGCTTATTGCATAAGAGTTTCTTCTACTTTGTTCAACCTCTTATTGAGTTCTTACTAAACCTGAAGTACATCATCCCTAGTCCACTTTTCTCTTTCTAGAGTCTGCTGAATATCTTTCTCAGCATTTCTAACTCTTGAGAGAAGTTCTATGGGATCTGGATAGTCTTTTTCCTAATACCCGTATCTTGGGGTTTTGAAGACCTCTCCCTCTTTGCTTCTTGGCTGGGAAGACACCGACCTTTCTATCGGTCCTGTGAGAATAGATCTTTCTAGCCAGTTTCTAATGCTACTAACATTAGATAATCCTTGACTTTGATCCTTCTCATTACCTTTTCCTAGTTTAGCCGTCCTACTGACCTAAGGTTTTGCTAAGTTTTTTCTAACCTTTTCAAGGTTTAAGGTTTAAACTTGATTCTATTTTCTTCAAAGCCTTTGAATACTAAGGCTCTAATACCAGTGATAGGCACCACAATGATTTGGAAGCATGCATAGTGATTTTTGAATAGAGTGCAGAATTATTATGGGATTTAATCACTATCGGATTCACTTGACCTAATTGAAAAGGAGGTAGATATTGCCTTGATTGGCTTTTTACCTTGCCTTCTTAATTCTGCTAACTGAATCTGAGTTTCCAATTATATTTATTCAGCAAGCACTTCTTCCTTTTCAATTTCTTCCTTTATTGTAATTCTGAGTGATATCTTACTCAAAGCTTCTCTTACCCATACAATGGCATCAAAAATGACTCAATTAATATCTTCTTCAGCATAACCCAGCACGTTAGCAGAATCAGTCAAACATCCTTTTATAGCTCTAAGTCTCTTCTGTTCTGATCTTAATTTCTTCAAAATGCTATTAGGCATTTTTAAGATCTAAAAAAGACTTTTATAGAGGGATCTCTTGACCATCCTAGTAGGGCTAAGATTTGATCTTCTACATCCTTAATCATTTGCTTAATCCACCGTCTGGTTTCTGGAAATAAAGCAATGATTAAGATTGCTTCTATATTATTTCTTGGAAAGTTTTTAGATGTACTCTTTATGTTGTGATCAATTATTTTCAGTTCTTTCCTGAAATCTTTTAGAGTATCTCGAAGAACAATAATTTCTAGGTGCATAGTATGTAACTAAAAAATTTTAAAGAAATAAATGAGTATACCTTATCCACCATGCTTGGCTGACAATTCTAATATAGGAGCTTCTTTTGCAAGACAAACTTTGGCTCAAAATTCGCATGTCTTCTAGAAAGGCACAGACCCAAAAACTCAATAGAGTATAGAAAAGGGATTTATCATGCAAGAAATAAGGAAGATGAAGAAGAAGAGACCAATTGTTGCTTGAAGAATTCTACTCCTAGAGAGAGTGGAGCATAATGTATTTATAGATGTTATAAAGTTTACGAAAAACTATTACAAATGCCTGTCGGCACCATAGCAATGCGACACGTAAAACATGGTTACAAAAAAAGTAATATGAATAATAAAAAGAAGTATCAGCACCACAAATGGTGGACACGTTACATACTTTAATAAAGCAAAAGTAACATAACTAGCTAGATGGAATCTAGCCATGTACTGACACGAGTGATGATGTCAGGCTTCAGAGCCAGCTGTATCATGATCCATGAGAGCATCTATCATTATTGTAGGTTGCTGTTGTAGGATGTGCTCTATGTTTGGTCACTAGCACTGGATACGAAGAGGGTAGTTTGACGATGTCTTGATTTTTTGAATAAACTTATCAATTTCATAGTGATAAGCTTCTTCAAGCTATTGAGCATTGGTCAGATATTTCTTGGGTATGGTGGCTAAAATATTTTCTGAGGAAGCATCATAGCTAGTGAGAGAGATTACTTTGGGATTTTGTTGTGTATGTTCTGCGTGGAGGATGGAGGTGATAATTCGGGTACATGCATATGACAATGGTTATTTTTGGAATCTTTCCCAATCTTTCTCCTTCCAAGGTGCTGACGAGTCAAAAGTCTTTCTAATTTCCTCTCCTGAAGTTAAGACTCATATCTAAAAACTTGGACATTCAGGGTCTATCTTTGATGCTTTCCAAAATGGAGAAGCTAAGCAAAGACAAGTAACCATTCTATGTCCATAACCAAGTAATAATAGCAGATATTGAACTATTTTTGGAACTTTGGCTATTTGAACTTGATTACTTCTGTTGATGCATAGGTAGTCAATATACCCCATTTTGAGCAATTCTTCCTAGTTGGAAGAATTAAACAAGTCTTCAGTGATCCTTACCTTTGGAATTCCTCCAAAATTGTAGGTACAATTTTTCCATTATGGAAAGGACTTGATCAATATTTGTTCTAAGGTCAACAATGTTTCTGTTGTTACTTCTTTGACCTTTTCTTGCACTAGATCCTGGACCAAAATATATTTTGTGGTTTGGTCCTCTAGTTGCAGTGTGAGATCTAACACTTGAGAATGTTGTCCTTGGGTTAGGGATTTTAACCCAGCATTTTCTCTTTCTAGTGCTTCGATCATGTCTCCTATTCCTAAAGCTGCAACGAAGGTCTATTGCAATGTTGCTTTGTTGGACTAGTGGTATCCCTTGACTACTCTTGCAAAAATGAGTTCCATTAACTCTTTTGCTTAGTCATTAAGAGTCTGAGAAATAAGTCCTACGCAATTTGCCTTGGTTGGATTATATATGATATATCCAGAGTCATTTCTCTCAAAACTTGGATTACCAATATAAGTCATATTTAAGTGAGGTAATACGATATCAACTCTAAGAGTACTTTTGAATGAGCTTCATTCTGTACTTCATTATTCTTTAATATACTTCCTATGTGTGAACTCTGTATATCAATAAATTCTAAGCTTTCTAGGATTCCTCCTCTAAGTTGCATAAGTTTACCATGTCTCTTACGAATAGGTTTTTATTCTAAAATCTTTTCTTTCCTTTTCAAGAGTTTTTTTGGGCACTGACTTGCATAGTGACCTAACTCTTTATAAATTTCTTCATCGAAGACAATCCTGCTTCTACTTGCTTGATTTCTTCTATCTTTAGCTTCTTTATTTTACCTTATGTCCTACTCTCTTGCATTTGCTGCATAAGATACAATCCATTCTCCAGTCATTTGAAAAATCCTATAATTTCTCGAGTGAGAGAATCAACATTAACATTTTAATAACTATGAATTAGCTTGATATCAAAATTATAGTATGTAAGTCTTTGTTGTCATTTAACCAATTTTGCCTATCCGTTATCATTAAGTTTTAGATTTCTAAAATGTTTAACATATGATGAATCAGTTTGGACCAAAAATGATTTTTCTGCTGCAATAAACAATTCATTTGCCTTAATAGACTATATTACAGTGAAGACTCTTTTTTTTGTGGACTGGCTAATTGATTTCGAAACCTTTAAAGATTCTATCCCAGTACCTACTAATTTCTTCAATGTTGGTGGATGTTTTCCTTGCTTTCAACATATATCCCCAATATGATTCAGAGGCATCAACTTCTAAGATCAGATAATCTCCTTTTTGTAGGAGTTTGAGTTCTGGTAGATTTTTTGTCTGAATCTTAATTTTCTTAACCAACTGAAGTTTTCTAGTGAAGGACCATTGATAAAGGGTCTAGCATAATTAAGGATTCCTAGAAGCCTTTGCAGCTATTTTCGATCCTCAATCTTGTCTAAAAATTCTCTTATGGATTCTATAATGTGTGGTCGAAATTATTTATGATTTTTCTCAATTTCTAATCCCAAGAAATAAATATTTGATTGCATCCATAAACATTTCATTTTTGATAGAATCATTCCTTCTCTAAGGAATATTTTTGTCACTTTTTCCAAATGGCAAATATTTTCTTCCTATGTTTTTGAAAACAAAAGAACATCATCAATGTAAACCCCGACGAATTCTTTCATTCTGGCAAATGCTAAATCCATTCATCGTTGGGATATGCTAGGTGTATTTTTCAATCCAAATGGCATAACTAGTCATTCATATGAACCTTGAGGACATGAAAAAGCAGTTAAGTGAATACTATCCTCATGCATTCTAATTTGCCAATAGCCCTACTTTAAGTCAAATTTTGAATATACTGTGGGCTGACTTTTTCTAATCCAATTTCTATGCTCTTCTTAATTAGAAAGGTTGTATCCGTCTAATTCTATTGCTTGATTCAGTTTCCTATAATCAATTACCATTTGAGTTTTTCCTCGTACCTTCTTAGCATACTTTAACACCATGATGGTTGCACTTTGGTGTTTATTGGTACTTGGTTGGATTAGACCCAGGTTTTGAAGCTTTGGGATTTACGTCTCAAATTCCTCCATCATTTTTGAAGTATATTTTATCCCTTGGCTCCTGATGATAGTTTATGGATCCTTTAATTTTAAAGAAGCCTTAGTCCTGCATTTTTCAGATAATGCTTGAGGATTTTCTTTAAAATTATCTCGAAGCCTTTCTTTGATTTTTTTCAATGGCTTCCTTGACACAGAGCACCTTTTATAACATTCTCTGTTCATATTTTTCCTCCTGCTCTATCATAGAAATAATGGTTTCTGCAGTTGAACATTCTTTTCCTCTTTCTGCTTCTATATTTATAATAGAGGCTGAGATTTCAATAGGAATTCTGAATCCTCCTATTGAAACGTGATCTCTTGAATGAATAGTCTATTTTCTGGTTGATGTTGTAGAAATGCATTTCCCAAAATAAGATCTTCAGACAAGTTTTCAATACATAGAAGAATATTGATCCAGAAAACTGTCTAATATTCTCATCTCCACTCTTTCTGCCATCTTAGTTACCTTTATTGATGAATTGTTGGCAATGGTGAGAGGGAACTCTGGTATTGTTTTCCATATTTCTAGAGATAGAATATTATAACTTGCACAACAAAAACTAGCACCTATATCAACTAGGGCTATTCTATTTTTTTATTGATGAAAACTTTGATTTTTGTAGCAATAGGTCAATCTACTAATACCTATAGATTCTTTACCTTTGGCTGAGATTTGAAGGCAATCATCATCCCCTGAGGTTCATCTTTATATATTAGAACATCAATTTTTTGTCATCCTACTATTCTTCTTGAGTCTATGGATGCAGTATCTGTAGAATATCGACTTGGTTCTCCTTGTTCCATCTTGCGATCTTCAACCTCAATTATCTTCAAAGGTTTGGGAATGCTGTTGTCATTTATAATCAATCTGTTTCCTTCTTGTCGAATCTAAGCTGCTTCTAACATTTTCTAATTCCCTTCTTAATCTTTGAATACTCAATTTCTAGGCCATGTAAGCCTTTTAGGATTAATAATTGTTGGAGTCATACCTTTGACTAAGTTTCCTAACTCGAACAATTCTGTATACATTTGTTCATTTTTGACTTTTGGTCTGTGTGTATTATAGAATCGAACAAATGCTCTGCTCCAAACTAGTATTACCCTCCTGTTTCTTAGGTAACCATGTTTGATCTACTCATTGGTATAGATTCTCAAGCTTAGGGTTTTTGCTATGTAAGCATCCTTGAGATCTACACTCAGTCTTGGCCAAACCTTGAACCATACCGGTCCTTTACATAGGTTTGATCTTGCTCCTCCCAATATTGATTTTTTGAACTGCCTTGTAGTACTTGCATCAACTAATGCAGCTAAAATTGGGAGATCTAGTTCCTATCTTACCAAAAGAGAGATTCCTAACTGGACTAGGCCATATTGAACAAAATTTTTCTTTCTTTTTATGGCTTCCTGAATTTGATCCATTTTAACTACTGAAATAAAAAAACTACCCATTTTCTGTTGCTCATAATTTAGCAGTTGTTTTGATTTCAAAGATGTGCACTACTTCTTGGTAAGGAATCCAACTTTTGTTGTAAACATCTGAGATGCTTATAGAAGGAATTTTCCATTCATAGCAGTCTCTTGAAAAAGAGCCTAGTTTTGTAGTTGATTCATTTATTTCATGAATGTCGTCTGTCTATTCATCTTGTAATTCTACTAAATTAATAGCATTTAATTCCTTACTAGTCATCATGAAAAGTCCTATGTCATAAAAATTTTACCATATTTGACTCTCATGTCAAAATCAGTTTCTATATCCGATTCTAAAGATGAATCTTCCAAACACTCTGGATTTATTTCAAAGATTTCCTCATCATCTGAGTCAATTTCCTCACACCATATTGGTTTGAATTCTAATTTCTCATGGGTGTGCAATAAGGCTTTCATTGCTAGTTGCCTTATTTTTCTTTTTGGGCATTTTGTTGGATTATGATCTGGTTTCCTGCATAACCAGCAAAATTTACACTAAGACAATGTCTTACTTTTAGGACATTTAGGATTTCATCTATATCTTTCTCTGAAAGGCTTCTCTCTTTTCTTCCAAGCTCCTAAGAGGTCGAACAAATCTGCCTCCTAGCTTTGTTCTTCCCTTTTTTGGTCAATTGGCGCTCGATGATACCTTTTCCATCTCTTTCCCTTTGTAGATGGTTTAGAACAAGCTCCTCCTTTACATGAGGCTTATTTCGTCATTGGCTCCCATTTGATTGGTTCACAGCCATACCTTCCAGCTACCAATTCAAACTTGTCGCAATATTCTTTTGATATTATTGGTATCCTGCCTACATCCTTGGAAAGCTTCCTTTCCATGCAGTACAATCTGATACAATGTCTCACTATTTCAACTCTAGAACCTAACATATCTGCTATATCTAGGTTTAATAGCATATGTTGTTCTAAGGCTCTTGGGGCAATAACTACCCATTTGCCTAGTAGTTTATCCCAAAACATGCTCAATGCGTATTTCTGGTCTTCAAAGCTCAATTGGTAATACCTTTCTCTGAACTCGCAGAAATATTCCTTGAATTAGCACATATCATAGATCTGCAGTTTAACTAAGGCTACTCTTGGGTAAACTAGTGGCACCACTGCCGCTTCCGGCTGAGCAGTAAAGTGCATCCAATGCCGAGCTTGAATAAGATCAGCTATATCACTGTAAATTGTATCAAAGCCCCTTTCTCTTATACCTTCTTGATTCACTAGAGAGTTTTTGAGGATGTTTTCCACTTGGTCATTGAAGAATGTGTGTTTAGGTGGTGAATTAGGATCTCTTGTCTACCTCTTCCTTGAGGGTCCGCCACAATTAGCTTTCTTTAAAGGCATGGTGATAAAAATTAAAGGAAAGCAATAGCATAATAACTTGGGCAATCAAAATGAAGCAACTTTAACAAGCTTCCTCTTGACCAAACTACACAACTCCACTTCTACAATAACAACAACCATTAGCAAGAATATGTGCTTACACGACATGAAAGAGGTTACTTTCTTCACCAAGGCATTTCATCGAACATGCAACATGCACTTTGGAATTTCTCAATGAAAGCCTTGATAGGATCTCCAATTCAACTTCAATATACACCCATTCCATACATGCTTGCAATATTCAACAAACAAATTCCATAGATAACCTAGCTCAGGAAATTCATCAAACACTTGATGTGCACAATGTCAACAAAGCTCCAATACATAAAAACCCAACTCCAAATCTTCTCAAATCACCACAAAAGCAAACCACTTCACTAAGAATATTAATAGAAGAATGATTGAGTTGAGCTAAGTAACTTATTTGTGATTCCAAGAAGATGTGCAAGAAGTTGTCAAACCCAACTTGAGGAAATGGTGAAGAAGATGATGAATAGTAGAATGGTTGACATGAATCCAAGGATGGAGATGGAAGAGAGAAGTTTTTGGTAGTGAATACTTGAGTTTTGGGATGATGGAATGGGTTTAGGGTTGTGGGAAAAGGTAATGAAGAGAAGAGGTAGGAGGGAGGGAGAGCTCACTTGAAAAGAGGGGGTGGGAAGGGAATGGGGCGTGCGTGTGTGAGTGAGACTTTTAAGTGTTCAAACAGCAGCACTAGCAGCGCCACCCCGCTACCCTTGTTGTTATTTTTTTTTAATAGTCCAGTGCTAGTGATGTTGGTTCAATACTTCTTCTTGCATCATTTTATTGTTCAATGCCGGAGGTGCCATGTTGCTGTCTCCCAACATAATTTTTGTCAATTCTCTATGCATATCAATCATTGCCTTCTTAGAATTTAACTCATTTTGTTCACCAATTACTTCATTCATGAAAATAACCTATCAATCACAAAATAATAATATATTAAGTATAACAAATAGGAAACTATCAATGTAATCCAACAACTTATTAGTCAAAGCAAGTTTTTTTAAACTAATGCAACTAACATCTTTATTAACTATGTCTAAAAAATTGAAATAACTGAAAGATTAAACACTTTGGTTTGTCTCCCAAGAAGTGCTTTATTTAACGTCTGAGTAAGAAAAACTCTATCTTTTACAAATTTTTAATTTCCCACACTTCATTCAGTAGCTTTGGCATGTCCTCTCTATTGTATTTCTTCACATTATGCCCATTAACTTTGAAAGTGCTAACACTTGTGTGACACGGAATGGGTTAACCCAATGTGATTTTAGTTTTCCTGGAAACAAATGCAAATGTGAGTCATAAAGTAGAATATCCATTCCAAGTTCAATGTGTCATTTACGAATAACTTCATCATGATATTTCTTGGTTAGCTCCTTATAAATTTTGGCGTTCTCATAAGCCTCATTCCTCAGCTCCTTAAGTTCATTAAGCTTAAGTTTCCTCTACTCTCTTGCCTTATCCATATCATAATTCAGATGTTTAATTGCCCAGTAGGCCTTATACTCCAACTCAAAAGGCAAATGACAGGCTTTCCTAAAAATAAGTCTATATGGACTCATTCCAGTTGGGGTCTTAAAAGCAGTCCTGTATGCCCACAAGACATCGTTCAGCTTCATTGCCTAGTCTTTCCTTGAAGTGTTCACAATCCTTTCCATAATTGCTTTTATCTGTCTGTTGCTAACTTCTACTTGCCCCAATATTTGTGGATGATAAGGTGTTGCAACCTTGTGAGTGATGTTATACTTTTTCAACAGAGTTGCAAAAACCTTATTTCAGAAATGAGTTCCCCTATCACTAATGTTTGCTCTTGGAGTGCCAAACTTGGAAAAAATCCTATCTTTCAAAAATCTTAGCACAATATTAGCATCATTAGTCTTAGTAGCCATAGCTTCAATCCACTTGGACACATAATCCACAGTAAGCAAAATATAATGTTCCCATTGGATAGTGGGAATGGAACCATGAAATCAATGTCCCATACATCAAAAAGTTCAATAAAAAGGTTACCTGTAGTGGTGTCTCATCTCTCTTGCTAATGTTTCCTGTTCTCTAGCATCTGTCAAACATAGCACAAAGAGCATGAGTGTCCTTAAAAATTATTGCCAACAAAATCCAAAAAGACTTTGATAGCAGTTTTCTTCCCTCCAAAATACCCTCCATAACTAAATATATGGCAATGTCTAAGAATACTCTGCTGCTCATCTTCCAATATGCAATGCCTAATGATTTGGTCTAGGCATATTTTGAACAAGATTGGGTCATCCCAGAAAAAATGCCTTGCCATTGACAACAACTTTCTTCTTCCCTGTGAATTCAATAGAGGATTAAAAATTCCTTTAACCAAATAATTTATAATATCAGCATACCAAGGTTCACTCCCCTTCACAAAATACAATTGATTATCAACAAAGATCTCATTGATAGGAATTGTTTTCTTTCCTCTTTCTTGCTCGAGGTCAATTCCTTCTACCAGTCTAGATAGATGATCTGCTACAACATTCTTATAACCCTTCTTGTCCTTGATTATCAGATCGAACTCTTATAACAATAAAATCCACCTAATCAACATGGGCTTGGCATCTTTCTTTGTTAGCAAAATCTCAATGCAACATGATATGAATTAATAATTTTCTTTGAACTAATCAACTAAGAGTGAAATTTTTCCAAAGCAAACACAATAGAAAGCAATTCTTTTTCAATGGTAGAATAGTTCAATTATGCTTCATTTATAGTCTTACTTGCATAATGAATAACATGAGGTAACATCAACACCAACATCAAAGTTTGATGCATTACACGAGTTTAAATGGAAAAGACCAATTAGGAACTGCTAGAATAAGAGCTAATGTAAATTTTTCTTTCAAAGTATTGTAGGCTACAAGGCACTCCTCATCAAAATAGAAAGTTACATCCTTAGCCAGCAAGTTATAAAGCGGTCTAGAAATTTTTAAGAAATCTTTAATAAATTGTGGGTAAAAACTTGCATGACCAAGAAAACTTCTAACTTCCTTAATTGAAATTTATGGTGGTAACTTTGCAATCAATTCAATTTTTGCCTTATCTACCTCAATGTCTTTACTTGAAATAATATGTCCAAGCACAAATCCTTGCTTCATTAAAAAGTGGCACTTTTCCTAGCTTAGTGTGAAATTCATTTCCATGCATCTTTTAAGCACTAATCATAAGTTATGAAGGCAATTATCAAATGAGTCTCCAAAAATAGAAAAATCTTCCATAAACACCTAAATAAACTTTTCAATCATGTTAGAAAAGATGGACATCATACACCTTTAAAATGTTGCAAGGGCATTGCATAAACCGAATAGTGGGAATGGGCAGGTAAAAGTGGTTTTCTCCTGGTCTTTTGGGGCAATTAGAACTTGATTATAACCTAAAAAACCATCCAAAAAATAGTAGTAAGCATGACCTACTAGCCTTTCAAGTATTTGATCAATGAAAGGAAGGGGGGATTGATCCTTTCTTATGGCAACATTGAGTTTCCTATAGTCAATGCACATCCGCCACCTTGAAGTCATTTGCATTGGCACCAATTTATCATTGTGATTTTTTACAACAAAAATACCAGACTTCTTTGGCATCACATGCACTGGACTTACCCATTTGTTGTCAAAGATCGAATAGATAATACCTGCATCCAACAATTTGATCACCTTTTCTCTCACAGCTTCCTTCATATGTGGGTTAAGTCTCCTCTGAGCTTCTTAGGAAGTCTTTGCATCATCTTCCAACAAAATTTTGTGCATGTATATAATGGGGCTAATTCCCTTGATGTCTGCTAAGATCCACCTTATAGCCTCTTTGTGTTCTTTCAACATATTCGTCAGCTTAATTTGTTCATCAATAGACAAGTCAAAAGCAATAATCATTGGAAAAGTATTATTTTCAGCAAGAAATACATACTTTAAATTCTAAGGTAATTGCTTCAATTCCAGTTAGGGAGATGTTGTAGTTGCTTGTTCTACTTCTAGGTTCATATGTGACAACCATTCATTGAAAACTTCTCCTTGTTTAACTTGCTCCACTCTATCAAGTTCAGTTTTCAAATTCATCATCTCTTCATCCTCCTCCAGTCCATTTACAATGAGTAGCAATTCTAGCTTTTGAGTTGTCTTGTCCTACACAAAAGTTGATAAAATAAGCAAGTCCTATTCATCAACTTGAAAACATCCACTAGGATCTGAAGGTAGTGTTAAAGAATTATAAATAGAAAATTCCATAGTTTCATCTAAGAAAGTCATCTTCAATTTCCCATTCTGCACATCTATGATTGTCTTAGCGGTTGCTATGAAAGGGCGTCCTAGAAGAATAGGCACTTCTCTTTCTAGTATCATTTGTCTTTCCATGTCAAGCACAATAAAATTTGTAGGAATAATCAATCTATCAATCTATATAAGAATGTCATTTACAATGCCTCTACGATATTTAACTGATCTGTCTGCAAGTTATAGAGATATTTTAGTGGGTTTCAATTCCCCCAGTCCAAGTTGTATATAAATAGAATAAGGCATCAAATTAATGCTTGCACCTAATTCTAGCATTGTGTTTACCCTATTTGTCCCTCCACCAGTGATTAAGATATTGAAACTACCTAGATCCTTAAGTTTTAGGGGAAGGTTTGTTTGTAAATATGCACTAGCTATCTCTAAAACTAGAAATTTCTCATGTGGCTTATACTCACTTCCTTGTGTTTAATTCCTTCAAAAATTTAGTATAAGTAGAAATATTCTTTATCATATCAAGCAAAGGCAAATTGATATTAACCTTTGAAAGGATATCATAAAATTTAGAAAATGATTTATCAAATTTATTCTACTTTAGCCTTCCTGGAAAAAGGATAGGAGGATCATACAATGGGAGTGCTTTGTAGTTGACAGGAGGGTTAACTACTGGAAACATTGCCTTCTTTAGATGCCCTTCCTCCTCATTATTTTTCTTCCCTTTCTCCATTCCTGCAGTAATAATTGAACTATCAGCCTTTTCTCCAACCAAATTATCAATTACCTTTCCACTCCTTAGTGTTGTTATTGCTTTTGATTGTCCTAGTAGGCTAAGCAACTTCTTAGGTGTGTGGCTCTATACTATTTTTGCAATTTGTCGTAACTGAGTTTTCATCTTTTTCATGGATGCCTTCATGTTATGGAACCTTAAATCAATGTTTTAGAATTTTTTTGCATTATTCTGGAACTGGGTTTATGTTGCTTGAATGAAACTCTGTATGGTTTCTTCAAGCATAAGCTTCTTCGATTGTGGTTGAAATGAAGTTCCAGCTTGATTATGATTTCATTCATTATTCCAAGTGAAATTAGGATGATTTCTCCAACTAGGATTATAAGTGTTTGAGTAAGGGTCATTCCGTATCCTCTAGTTGTAGAAGTTCATTGCATTAGCTTACTCAGCATCACCTACAAAATGTTTATTTGAAGGGCAAACATTAGGTGAATGTCCTAAATTACCATAAAGAGAACAAACCTTTGCCAGAGCAGGTTGTGGTTGCTTCAAGTGCACCATCATTGAGCACATTACCTTTATTTGCATAGCCATCTCTGACATCTGCATTGATAGATTAGAGGTAGAGTTCACTTCATGAAGTCCTCTAGATCTACCTCTTATACTCTTCAGTTAAGAATTTACTCCCAACATCTGATGAGAATGCAAAATGTCATATTTTATTCTCCTAATACTTCATCTTTTGCACCTTATTTGATTCCTAAATATACTCATTATTCTCATATTTTGATTTAGGAGTCAATTGGAGTGGTTGAGCACAAAAAGGT
>JAYJMB010028185.1:0-10752 GCA_036873735.1 Pouteria campechiana
GGGGTGTGGTGGGGGAGGGGAGGGGATGCGCGTGGGGGGCAACAAAAGTTTCCTACAAATCTTTTAGCACTAGGCCATTGACTCTTGATTCTGTTGGTTACAGAGGCTGAAACGACATCATTTTAAAAGATTCATCAGTACTTTGTGCTGATGATTGTGTCATCATTTTCAAAGAGGATCATGAAAATGACTTGATGCATTGCCCCAATACCATCAAATTGTAAAACGAGGGAATTTATCAACATAGAGGGGCATAGTGAGAGAACTAGAAAAGGGTTGGTAAGAATATGGTTCTGAGCTGTTAGAAAAATCTGATAATGATTGAATTGAGTGAGGATGTAGCTCAAAATTAATTGAATTTATTGAGCAATAGAATATATGTACCTGAGCTCATTTAAATTAAAGACAAACCATCAATTAAAATTCAAAACATGGATGTATTTTGATGTACAAGAAAATCATATAATTTGCTAGAGAGGTTTGAGGAATTCGGCATGAGGAAGGCCGGCTTGTGGATGGTCACCGCCTTCGTCATCCACGACACGGTTCTTCTTGTGGAATCCGTTGATGAAATTTCCGGCTTTCTCATCGATGTCGGGTTCTGCTACATAGCGGCCCCGGTCTTCGTCGCTTCTGTAAATCTTCTTTATGCGGTCTTCCTCGCTCCGGCACATTCTCTGTATCTTCACTTTGGCATCTTGTGCAGCTTCGTCATCGTTGTTCAGCGACATGCATGAACCCATGATCACCTCGAGGAGTTTAAGGGCTTAATGGGATTGTATTTTTGAAAGGGCTGCTGCTGGTTTTTGGTTTGCTTGGGAGGAGAGAATTTGAGTTAGGGGGCATTATATAGGCTCCGGTCCTGATTGATAGTAGAGAATCTATAAAGATCTTTTAGACTCTGGATGGGTGGTCTTCATTAGCTCGACAAAAACCGAAACTTTTTTATTCTTTGTAATTGAGCAACAGTGGCAGCACTGGCCTTCTTTAACTTTTACAGGCTATTGGTAACATCACTTCTTTTAAATCAGCTGTATATACCACTTACTGGCCTATTTTACAAACTGGGTTAGAAGGAATCATGGCGCTTGGATCGGCAGGGTCATGTTTAGATGACAAAAACGATGGATTTGATGGGCTTTAATTACAAGTTGGATACAGGAAAATTAAGGGAATAAAAAAATGCGTATACATAATAGATATATTTGATTTAATTAAAACGTTATAGTGAACCCAACTAAGAGATTACATAAAATGATTTTGTTGGATGAATGAAAATCACATCCTTAAGTTGACTTTGTTGACCAGTTAATCAAAGAGAGGCCAACCTCACATTTACTAGTCACATACAACGGCCGGGAATGCAGTTATTCCATTCCATTATGGTGTGAGCCTGCCTAGGAAAGCCAACAGGTCACGTGGAAGTTCAAAGTCTTAAGAATCTTTCTTCTACTCTCAGTCTTAGGGCTCATTGGCTAAGTAGCAGCGTATATATGCGACCATTTTCATCTCCCATGACCAAAGCCCAGATGGCAAGGGTCAATTTTCTGCAGTCTGCATAGCCCTGAATATTGCGGCGACTATATTGGCCATTTCCATCTATCGCTTGCGGCCTTACCTTTTGAGATCCCAAGTATGCTACGTATTTCCCTTTTTTTGCAGAATGGTTAGTGGGAAAATGGCACTGCGATCAGGGCCATGTTCTATGACCAAAACGATTGATTCGATGCACCTCAATTACAATTTGGATACGGGCAAAAAAATTAAGTGGGAGTTATTTTATCAGCTTGAAGTTTGCCTGCTGTCTATAATCTTCCAATCTTCAATATCCTGAAGCAGCTGCCATCTGCTCTCCATTCCTTTATGTCAATGATTTGGATCAGAAAAATGTATGATTCAAGATCCATAATCTAAGTACCTAACATCTTATGTATATGAAAGACGGATGAGCCCAAGCATTGGGTGTGATCTTACCCCAAAGCAAAGCAAAATGGGCCTAAATTTAGTCATGACGTGGGTGACATGTTAAGTTTTGTGAATGGTGCCTATGACCCTTCTGCGCAGGACTCATCTAATGTTTGCCCCATTGTGTACGCATCTTGCATGGAGGTGGAACATAGCTATCTGATAATACAAACTATCTTCTGATACTTAGCTTTCAATTGCTTTCTACCCGTCATTTTACATATCATGTTTTTGATTGCTACGACAAGTAGTTTTTATAATCCATCCAATCATTTGATACACGGGTCATGAGACCTTAGCTTAGGGTCATTTGCCAGCAGCTCACATTGCTCAAATGATGGGTCCCACTCTCACCATGGATGGGAATTAGTATGGAGGAAACAAATGCATGGTAAATTGCACGTGAATATTAATTTTTTGACTGCTTCGATTAATCCGAAGGTTGATGAGACCTTGTCTGTTCATGGGTCAAACGACGTTAGGTCGAATTATTCCAGTCAAGGAGTTTTTGGTCATGCACCTCCCAAAAGGTAGATACATCGAACAAAGGAACGGCCCAGATCGAAAGGGTGAATTCCAAAATTAGGCTATAAGAGTATGTCTCTACGCCTAAGGAAGAAGTTATACCAGAACACGAGGTGAATTTCAGTTCATGTATGTGCCCCTAGATGAGTGGCGTGTCCCCAAAACTTCTAAAAAACAGAGAGTTGGGTTTGTCTGCCCGCATTTGTGATTGCGATCCCTTTGGACATTTCTCCTTGGCCATGGACTTGCATGTAAACAATTGAAAAGTTCAGGAATTCACTAGTTGGACGGTCCATCCGTAATGGGATTTGTATTAATCAATAAAAATTCTAGAAGAAGATTCATCAACTCATTGGAGCAAAAAGGTGCAAATAATTGCCTATGGACCGTCAATTGTTGTTGGATACCATAAGCATTCGGTTCCATTCTGGATTCATGTGGGCTGTTGGTTCAAGAGGCTGAAATGACCAGGACCTCCTGCTTCTCTCGGTTACAGAGTGTCATGAAGATCGTGTGATGCATGCATTGCACCAATGATGATAAGTCATTTTTTTCTTGTCGAATGGAGAGGGCTATGAATCATTCGCTTGTCGTTTATGTCCACCCGCATAAAATGGCCAGCTTGAATGGAACCGCGTAGCAAAAAGCAAGCTGTCCTGAGTAAGTTAAAAGGAAAAGAAAAGGACCCAAAAGCGGGTCCCTGGAATTTCTACGGTAGAACCTGTAAAAAGAGTAGCTGGAATTTTGATAGAATAGGAGTAGTCGTGAAAACTGACAAGCGACAGGCCTCTACAAAGATTCGAGTGCGCACACACATTATATTTCACACGCGTCATAGATCCAGACCATTCATTAGGTATGACGTGATGGGACTCCTGAAGGGTAGGACGTAAAAGCACAGATACCCATGAAATGCATGACATGAGGAAGCAAAAATAAGGAAAATAAAAGCTTACCATACATGGTGGGAGGGAAATAAAGCTCGAATCTTCACCAGTCGGTTTGTATGTGCAAATTATGGGACTTTTTTGGAAACGAAGAAAAATAAAGAGAGTAAAATATTGATCAAAATGGTAAACGAGAGGGAATTATTTCAATTAAAGTTAAACAAGATATGATGTCAGCAATCAAAATAAAAGAATTAAATAGCTTTCTGAATGAAAAGACAAGGGATTAATGGTTGAAATACTCGTGATAATGAGAAAAAATAGAATGACTGAAAAGCAACAGGAGTAAACAAATGGCTCAAAATTTTAAGGGTTAAAGAAAGAAAATGCTATTACCATTTGCTCGGTTCTTTAAATTTCTTGTATTTTACAAGGCCTATATATGGACTATGAATTTGTCTCTAAGCTCATCTTGGTGGAGAGGCTGTTGGAAGGTAAACTTGAAGATTCTTTTTATGGTTTGTTTTAAATGGCACCAAAGATAACGGGTGAGAAAGAGTCCATCTTTAAAAGAATAAGTTGCAAAATGATTTCTGTGACAGTAAAATGGTTCTTTTTCTCCAGTGAACAAGCTTGAAGCCAAACAATGTACACCTTTGTGTGTTTAATCTATATGTGCTTCTATTCTTAATCAACTAAAAAGTACATATATGTGCACACAACATGAAAACTGTTGCTGTTGCACTTGGAAATTAAGTTACATGTACCCACTTTTTTTTCTTTTTAATTGCCTATGCTTCGATGCAAATTGTTTGCACCTTGAATGTGATACATAAAAAGAACCAGGTTGTTGGCTTTCTTAAGTGAGCCAAAATACCACCCACATTTTGGTTTTTGGCTTCATTTTCATGTAAGCTTATGGAGCCTGACCAGCAAACCTTTACAACAAAACGTAGATGAAGGATCTAATTCTATGGTGTGGCATCCAAGAATGAACGAAGCAACTCATGTGCCTTGTTTTTCAGAGAGCCATCCTAGCATGAAAATCATAGAGATGCTAGAAAATTTGGAAACATTCGTACAAGTGAAGTCCTTGCTTGAGTACTTCTCTCTCAGAAAAGGAAAGGCGCACATCAAAAAGCGGTGGGAAAAAATATCTGAAAACGGCTGCTTTCTCTTGTTATGTACAGCTGTATCACTGACTGAAATTCTACCATTTTTCTGAGAAAAAGAAGCAGGAAAAGGCTTTTTTTGTTGGAGGAATGCATCAGTTTATACATGCCAACTAACATCTTCATAAATGGCAGCAATTTTACGTGCCAACACGCATGCTATGATCTAGTGCAATAAGATGGAAATCATCTTGTATTTCCTTTTTTAATCTTTTGAATATATATACTTCTCCATTGAATTGTATCAAGTGATGAGGATAACAAGGGAAATACCACCTTGCATTTCCTTCTTCCTCATTGGCATACAGATCGGATTTAGACATCGATGTGGCTTCAAAACCTGAGTCCAATTTCCACAATGACGTTGTGATGAATGCCATTGAACTCCTGTTATTGCTTGCACAGTTGGAATTCAGTTGGTTTGCTTATCCCAAGTTGGTTAAAACAACAAACACCAACAGCAAAGCAACAAAAAACCATTATTATTTAAAAAATGTCGGGCTGCATCTTACATGGAAATTAGAACTTGACTCTACAAATAACGGAAATCAAAGCACCGGCTACGGTAACCCGAAAGGCCTAGCGAAATTAGAGTGGCTGAGGAATTCCAAGCAGGCCAATCACACCGGCATGGGCTACGCTTGTTCGACAGACTTCGAAGGCATAAGCCTTGTATAGACAGCTTTTATTCACGGGTCTTCGTGATCCATGACACGGTTCTTGTGGAATAGGCTGATGTAGGCTCCTGCTTTCTCATCGATATCCGGCTCTGCAATGTAGCAACCACGGTCTTCATCGCTCCTGCACATCCTCCTTATGTGCATTCTCTCATCTCGGACAGCATAATCCTTGTCCTTGAGCGATCCCATGCATAAACCCATTATCACCTTAAAGGAGTTTAAGGCCTTAAATGGGAATATCACGAGCTACAGCTAGTTTCTGCAAGGACTTGAATGGGAGTATTACAAGAGAAGAGCTACTACTGGTTTTTGATGAGCTGGGGTAGAGAGCATTCGAGGCATATTTATAGGCTCTTTTCGTAGTGGAGAATCCAGAAGCGGCTTTGCACCGTGAAAGAAGATTTCTACGGGTGGTCTTCATTGGCGACATAGCACGGTAAAAATCAACTTCTCACTGAACAAAAGGGTCGGCGCTTGCCTTTTTTTAATTGAAACTTGCAAACTCACCTTTTGGAATCGGGAGTATGCTACTCATTTCCCTATTTTTGCAAAATGGCTCTGCGGAAATCATGGCATTTGGATCACCGTCATGTTTCTATGATCAAAACTACTGATTTTTTAGGCCTCATTTACAAGTTGGATAAAGGAAAATAAAAGAAGAAAATGTTCAGACGGGAATATTTCATCAGGTTTAGCTGTCTTCTAAACCATTGATAGGAAAGCTTATAAACTTCCGTTTTTAATATTTGTAGCAGTTTCCATGTGTTTTCTATCCCTTAAGTAAATAGGCTGGATCACCAAAAACGACCCAAAATCCAAATCTAATGTGCCAAGCAGTATAACATACCAAATCTAATAGCTTCATTTCTATGCCGAACTTTTTTGTACTGCGAATACCAGTCAAAGTCATCAGAGAACTCTTTTCTCACTTTCCGTGGCTCAGATGAAATGGCAGCCGTTGATATTAAGTCCAATCAAGTCATAACCCACACGGCATAATATCGTGCCAACGATCCAAATTTCTCTTGAAACTATGATAAAAATAGTTTACACGGATAGAATATTAAAAATTAATATAATGATATTCCTCCGACATATTACTTTTTTTAAGATGGTTTTTGGAGAATAACCATAACTACTATGAAAAATATATATAGATTCTGAAATGGATCAAGCTCATGTATAGAAGTTTTCGCAACAAAACATTCGAATTTGTTTCCTAACCCAAAATTGTCGTGCCAGTCATCTTTTAGGCTCCTTAAATAAGCATCTGCAAATAGGAGCTACCGTCATTTACAACCTGTCCTTAAATATGCATATGCAAATAGGAGCTACCGTCATTTACAACCTGTCAAAATCCAGAGGAAGGAAAAGAGAGAGAGAGCTGTCAAAATCCACAAGAAGGAAAAGAGAGAGAGAGAGAGAACATTTTGACAGGTGACATGACATGACCATTGCTTCATTAAGAATTTAAAATCTGTTTAGTGTCTAACACGATTTATGAAAATATCTGCTGAATTATGCAGTTCTTTTATTACACGAAATAACGTGCATGCTTAGGTTATTTTAGTAGACCACTAATTAAAGAGGCCACCTACACATTTACCCTTTACATGCATCCAACGGTGGGTAATACAGTTGGGCCTACCTTGCAAAGATGGCTGGTCACACATACGGTGGAGCTTAAAAGTCTAAGAATCTTTTTCCACTGTAATTTAATTCCAGCTGTTCGCAACCTTGGCAACCTTTCAACATGCGGTCTCAGGATTCCACGAGGATCATTTCCTGCACTTGTCTTGGAATGTTCGTCTCTAAATTCTATGGCTGAGATCATTTGCTGCTCTCATGGCCAACGCCCACATGGTAAGGATCGATTTCCTATTGCCAATTGAGGGAGGAAAATAACCATTTTTCAGCAACCGTGATGCTCTGATCAAATTGTCTCTATCTACAGTTTTATGATTCCAAACAAAAGTTGCCTTGAACGGAAGCTTCAATGGCCCCAAAAAATCAGAATTCCGAAGCTCATTTGAAAGCATTGCTCTTGATTTTAAGATTATTCTAAATATAATGATTGACGTAGATTTAATTAAAACTTGACAGGGTTGTAACAATGACCCCAGCCCAAGTATTACTCACTAAGGATTATGAAATTATTTGGAAGTTTTGCAGCCTATACTTCGTTTGAAAAATGGGCCCACAACTCGGTCATGCAAAATTCACGTGAAGCCATCCCATCCCACACGTACGTTCCATATATATTATATACCGTATTACTTATATATGATTTTTCAAATCCGACGAGTATTTATCACCTGACACATGATTGTACGTTATGCTAACCCGTATAGAGTTTGGCACGTGTGAAGTCACCGTGGAGCTCTCTGCATGCCCGAAAAAGGCCAATACTTATTGGACGGCTTAGATGTCATATGATGAAGAACGCTAGCTTCTTTTTTGTTTTTGGCACCGGAACCCTTGAAGCTGTGCTTGCTTTGAGCTTAAGCTAAACTCCTCCACCCTCACCTCCACCTAGCTTTTAAAGTGAAACTTCTCCCTCACCTCTAGCATTGCATGCAAGCTGTCTCCCTTTCTTGGGTCTCCTTTTTGCCTACGAACAGCTATCGTTAGGCCAATGCCACTTTCTTATTCAATTCACGCAACATGCTTTTATTTGGCAGCAACCTTTATTTTAATCCTACTTTTATTAAATTGGGCTTTTCCCTTTTCGATCTTTTATATATCGACAGGAATCTCATGCAGCTTGAAATCTGTTCCTCGGTTCAATGCATCAATTTTTAAAGCGTACTGCAACCATAGGCCTATTATTGTGTAACACGATTCCGTGCATATAAATATATATATAGATCACAATCTTCATCTTTATCTTGGGAATGACAATGCTCTGGCTCCAACTGATGCTAGATATGCAGTGACTTAAAAATAATACATGTATGTAGGAATAGCTAAATACTCGCACATGTACATACACTGCTTGGTCATAGCCATTTTTTAAATTACAATGTTGGCTGATAAAATTCTGTAGAAATCAGGCAATTGGATATTTTGTCATTTGTGAGCTTTCGATAAATGCTTAGTATCTAATTGTTGGATGATAAATATAATTTGGATGCTACATTCGTCAGTGGCATTGTTGTAGGGTTCTTGTGAGATGCAATGTATCTCAGCAACATGGGAAATGATATCAGTTATATTGAATAAAAACATAATAGATAAGTTTTGTAATAAAAAATAAATAATTATATAAAAAGTACGATTATTAGGATTGACCATTATATATCATATCTAGGGATGTAATTTAAAAAAAAAATTTTTTTTTTGGAGATAAGTTTTGTTTTTCAGCTTACCCAACGAATTAACCATCTAAGTAGCTAAGAAGAATGGACTGACAATAATTTGAAATGTGATCAGGATTCTGAAGCTTTACCTACTTCTGACATGGTAGGCGGTTACGCCTAACTTCGATCAACCATTCCTTGAGACAAATGGTTCCATATCACAAGCTATTCTACTCTTTATTCACACGCCCCTTTATATAAAAAAATTGAAGACGAATCTCAGCTCCAACCCCATGTCACATATTTTTGGCCCACCTATTTTTTTTTTAATGTTGGACACAGACATTTCAATTAGTTAAGATTTTCGTGCGAATAAATTCATGATGGAACAACATTCAATCGATAATGAACATCCACCTAACCTAGTTTGAGTAAATGGCCATTCGTGATGCATTTAATTGGAGCTTTAAGGCTTTGTTTGGATTGAATTAGCAATTCAAGTGCATTAGTTACCCACCTTCGTTATACTCTTTGCGGTCTGGACAAAGTAAGGGAGCAAATTAGCTGAGTGAAGCCAAGCTTTACTAATTAGCTTGAGCTTAAAGTTACTCGAATTTGGTTTGAATCGAATTCTCTTTGGCTTGAGCCCCAATTTAGATATCTAATCCTGACGACTTCCTCGTCAATCTCAAGCCCCCGCGAGTTCAAGTGGAGAGCATGTTTAATTAAGCACACAACGTTCTTTATGATAGTTTATATTTTCATAATTATTTTATTTTCATTATATTTTCATTTCTTTATTACATCATCTTATTATATATCACAATCGTTCTGTTAATATTCTTTTACCTCCCTTTTTTACTGCCTCGGTGCACTTAACTAGATAGCCTCTAAATTCATTTCCATCGTTTCAAGGAGCATTAATGGGCCTGCAAAACTAAGTTGAGGTCACTGGCACAAAAATCAAGCCGAAGCTTGGGCTAGTTTAATTTACCAGCAAGCTTGACTACATCTCCGCGATCTCCCACCATTGCCCATTTTTCCACGATGAGGCAATAGAAAATTATTCATTTTGGTGCATAGAAGATGGAGTATCTCTCCCAACCATTTGACAAGGGGGTATTATGATATCATAATTACTTATAACAATTTTACTATTTTCATTATTATATATATTTTTAATTATTATTTTATCTTTTCATGAAAAAAAAACTTATTTTGGGGGTAGATATCATTATGTATTTCAAATATATATATGTATATATATTTGCTACATTCTTTATCAAATACACGGTCTACAAACACACCCTTGGACACATTTTGAAACTCACCATGCAATGCATGTTTTAACCTGCGTTAGGTTTGGGTGGGTGGGGTGGAGAAAATGTAAAAGACTATAAAAGCCTTCTACCCGTTGATATTGACCTACTTACCCACTCAAAGAAGACGACGACTCGGGAGGACGTCGCGTTCATTAGACGCCCAGCGGGCCTCACGCCGAAGATGTCGCATCTCGACTCGCGCTCACAACTTTCCTCTTAGGTGTTGAGATTCGCAGCAGCATGCTACAGCTTTGGCGTGACGTAAAGCATGCGCTATATCCTGATGATCCAGACCGTTGTTTCCATCGAACACATTTTTTTATGGAGGTCTATTTTAGCGGAAGTCTGGAACGATTATTTCAAACCCAAGATCTTAGCATGTGCTGAAAGTAAATAAATGGACGGCCTGTGAAAAATTGCAGATGCCAAGTTGGCCAAATGAACGCCTTAATGGCCCGAATTTCTATCCAAGGCGACGTATTTCTACACACAGAAAAAAAAAAAAATTAAAAAAAGAAGGAATCCGTGACAGCTTATCCTGGAACCGGACCACCAAATCATCTTGGAAAAAAGAAAACATTTTACCATAGGGGCCTGGTAAATGAAAAATGATTTGAAATCTGCCCAAACACGGGCAGGCACATGTGCCAATGATGCTATGCACGGGCGTGCCATCCATCACTTAAGTCGGCTTGCTGTGCACGTGCGTGCTATCAGTCACTTAAGTCGGCTTTGATTGCTTCCACGCAACATCGCAGATGGAGATGCGCTGCGTGGTAGGTTGAAACGGAGCAACTTCTATATATTCCGTGTGTCTGACCAATCATGTGAGCCTTCCCTCCTCTTATGATTATGAAGTAGGTAGCCAGTTGGAACAATAACACATGCCAACCCCCCCCACC
>JAYJMB010028185.1:10852-22133 GCA_036873735.1 Pouteria campechiana
CCTCATTTCTCTTTTCGAACGCATCCATGCCCGTGTTCCTAAAAAAACCTCGCTGCCTTTTAGTTCTTAGACCATGCAATGTTATGCCCGATGTGGACCACTCAACCGTGGTGAACAGCAAGGTGGCCCATTTGCCAATTGTGTAAGCATAGACCATAGCCTCGCTTGATGAAGAGATAGGCAACAAAATTAAATGTCCGAACACTCCACACCACCCTTCGAAAAGTACATCGCTTGGTGAATAGAATGGCTGGTCGGCATCTCGCAGAAGCGTGTGGCGGAATGAAATTATGATTTCTCTGTCACCCACAAAAAACAGGAGAGACATAACAATCGGGGGTAGTTGCTACTGCCCACGCACACAAAAAAGTAGGCATCGGAATTCAGTGGTGGAAAGGAGGAAACACTAACAATCCCAAGGAGATGGAATCCACATCCAAGACAGCAACCATCGATCCTCTCCTCCATAACCTGGGCTTCGAGATCGATGAATTGTCTCCGAGGAGGGTCACTGGACGCTTGAAGGTGACGGAGATCTGTTGCCAAGTAAGATTTTCAACTACACCTATTTCTTGGGTTGTCTGTGGCAACGTTAGATTTTGTTGGGTGTGTTTTGTTTTCCAAACTAAGAAATGGTCTCCTGTTGGGGTTGTTGATGCTCATGTGCAGCCCTTTAAGGTGTTACATGGCGGCGTATCTGCTCTCATTGCAGAGGCTCTGGCGAGCATGGGGGCTCACATGGCATCTGGGTACAGGAGGGTGGCCGGTGTGCAGCTCAGCATCAATCATCTCCAATCAGCAAAGCTTGGAGATGACCTCTTCGTGGAGGCGCAGCCCATGAAGGTTGGAAGGACAATGCAGGTTTGGTGCTATGCCCTGTATCTTCTTCCTTCCTGCTTGTTGGTTAGCACATCTTGAGGTTTCCACATCCATCTATTGAATGGTTGGGCTGCTTAATTCATGAGATTTCAATGATCTTTTCTACTCAGATCTTGCCTCTGCTATATCAGGTATCAGGTATCCGTTTGCCTTATCTACAGCCCAACTATTAAATGGTCGGGATGGAATGGAACCAGGTGAATACGCACACCGACAGTTTTAAGTGTTATTTGTGATTTTTCAAACAAAAGAAATATCGTTGCAACATCAATTAAACTACGTAAGTAAATTTGCACAAAAAAATCCAGTTTTAAATTATAACTAAATATACGAAAATAAATATCGTACTTGGATTCCTTGTGACTTCCTTTTGAGTTACAGAGGGCTTGATCGGCATCATTCTCGCCTCCATTCCACCACACTATTGATCATGCCTTGGCCTGAGTAGGATGAAATTAAATGAAAAGAAAATTGATGTTAATAATATAGGTACGAATTTAGCCACAAAGTGAATAAAGTTAATAAATAAGAAATAATAATTAAAAATGTAAATAATAATGAAAAGATTGCTCTGAAAAGTATATGTTAAATGGAACGTTCAATGGAAATTAAATCTAACCGACCCATGAGGCCATCTAACGATTTGTATGGTGAATGTCACCTAAATAATTGCAAAATCTAAATACCATTACTGTTAGATTTGAAGGTAGAATCTCAACCATAGATAACTGATTTGTGAGGCTTGAGACGCACTGTAGTTGAAGTTTTTAGGCAAGCGGATGCATCAGGTTTCATGTAACATTAGAGAGGGCCAATTATTAGTTCCTTTTCATTGATTATAAGCCACTGGTGTGCCATTTCCTCTCACTGGATCTCACTGAGAATACCACAGTTGATTGCTACCTAGCAGAAAGAAGCATTTGGTACCGTCTAGACTGAAACAAACTTCCCAATATCCAATACCGAGCAGCAATCATCTCGACAGGAGCATTTGCATTTGGGTAAGTCTAAATCGAAAAAAACTTCCCAAATGCAAGATCCCCTGAAACAATCGTTCAGACTGGAGTATTTGGTTCTGATAGATCGAAACAAACTTCCCAACATGCATTTTCCCTTGAAGCAAACATCCAGATCATTGATTCAATGGACACCGAATATCTGCATATATCAAATTCGGTCCACTATATATTTAATATCTTGAAAATTTATGACTACGAAAACATTAAAGCTGAGATTATCAGCACGACTGATTTGAAGATGCTTCCTTTGTTAAGGTGTGGGAGGTGAAATCTTGGGGAAGCAATCCAATAGCATCAGAAAAGCAGGTTTTGATATCTTCATCGAGGGTGACGTTGTTGTCGAACATGCCTGTACCAGAGGCCACGAAGAATGCTGGGGATGTTCTCAAAAAGTACGCCAAGCTATGAGTAATGCCGTGTGCGGGAATCTTCCACAAATGATCCGAACCACCTGCAAAGGGACCTATGTGAATCTGATGTGCAGAAGGCCATGCAGTAATGGAAGGCTCAAAGATAAAACCCCTACTATACTGCAATGTAATTGCTTCAGTGTTCTTTATTAAATGAAAAAAAGGGTTAGATTAAGAAACGCCGAGGAACACTAGCTATACTCTCTCCCTCAGCTGTTGATAGTCGACAGAGAGAGCACCTTTCTTCATATTTTAAGTAATGAACTAAATTTAAGCAACAATAACAGAGAGAACTTCCATAAAGGGAAAGAAACTTGCAGTTCGAACCGGTAAAAACAACTTTTAAAGGATTCCGTGCTGTGAATTAATTAAACAATCTCTGGTTCAGCTGCTGAAGAACAGTGTCTCATACCAAGAAACCATCAGGCTGCACTATAATATGATCCTGAATTGCCAATGGTTAAGAAGTGATTTTACAATGGTGATTTGCATTTGTCAAAATTTGATATGGTGATAGCAAAGAATGAAATAGCGGTGATAATGCAGTAGAGAGACGGTAATTGTTGCAGTTTGTGCTAATCATGAACCTAAACATAGGCACTCAAGTGTTATGGTTGCCACCATTGTCATCAGAACCAGACTGGACCAGCCAGCTGAACTGGTCAACTCTAGCTCAATTTGGTTCAATATTATTTTTTAAAATTTTTTAATATTTTTAATAAAATAAAAGGATGAATTAAAGTAATATAGCATTATAACAAAAGATCCATATATTGAGATTAATATCTATGGTTTAGATTTTTCAAAATCATGTTGTATCATTTTTTAAATTTTTTTCAAAAAAATAAAAAATGGTTTATCTAGCTGAACCAGTTTCCAGTTTAACTACTGAGCCGATTCTGATAACACTGGTTGCCACATAAAAAATTCTAAGAGAGAGGAGCAAACAATGGGAAGATCCTTTTAAGGCATTGTCACTGCCCCCTTGGCGCTCCTATTTTAGGTCCCTCAGCAACACCCTACATTTGAGCTTAATTCAAAACATTAAAACTCAATATGTGGTTGGGCAGGATCGGATCTGAAGACCAAATTAAGATTTTATTATACTTAGCCCAATATTTAGTGCAAGATCAATGGATGCTCAAGAGACTATGACATAGGCACATTTGGGGAAATGTATCTAGGAAAGGACCAATGCCAAATGCTAATCGGCATTACATAAGACCAGGAAACTGGACTCTGGCATATACAAAGAAACTGGAGCTTGAGTAGAAAAACTGACATCATTTAATTTACATGCTTGAAATTTATAAACAATAGGCCTTTTAGGTAATTAAAGAGCTCAATTTAAGAAGGAAAATCAAGAACCCTCAGTTAAAGCATGAAAGTTGAGAGCAACATAAAAACTAAGCATTCATGAAAATTGAAAGAATCAAACAATAACTAATCTCTTTGTAAGCACATGGATAGTATATGTGGACAAGGAAAAACAAATGCACAGATTCTTATCCCTTCGTCTTCCAGTCATATTAGCATTTAGATACAAAGGAAGCTCAAAACCACTTAATTGCATGCAAAATTATCAAAAAAGAAAAAGAAAAGGAATAAAACATACCGATTGATGGAAATCAATTGACAATTGGATTATTCATTCTGTTGGTCTTTGGCACACTCAGTTTTTCCTTTCTCCCATTTCGGTTTCCAGATATTATTTGCCTTAAAAATACAACAAAAAATACATCCTTCAACAAAATTCTAACATGTTAGTGCAAAGGCTATCAGCCACCACAAATATAAGTTTACCTGAGATTGCTAAGTTGCTGTGTCAAATCATTGATCTCTATACCAGAAAGCTTGAATGAAGACAAGGTTCCAGGTACCTCCTCCGACACTACTTTGGACAGTTTATCTGCCGAAATTGCTAGTCTTCTAAATGCCTAGTAGCAGAATGAATTGACCCCAATTAGTGAATTTCTCACATAAAATATGACTTCATGCATGCTCAAAAAGAAAAGATGAATGATTCCCTTACGTGCATGGTGGGAAGAGATATGACAGCCAATGAGAAAAATGCTCCAATGGCCTGCACAACAGCCTGGGTTAGAAAATTTGACATCATTGAGGAACCTTACTGAGTATAAAGGTCTGTGTTGAAACCTCTTCGCTCAAGACAGTTCAATTTTTGGTCAAATATTTTCCATGTTTAGATATAAGAAAATAATTTTGAAGTCTTGGTCTTTCTTTCCAGTTCTACTCATCGTCACCATCTTTTATTTCCCACCTTATGAATCCTGTTGCTTTATTTATGTGAGTGACCCTTGGTCTTGGTCTGGATAAATGAGTAAAGGAGAAAGGTTGGTGCTTCAGGTTGGCTGCCCGACATGGTTATTTCGCCACATTTTGTATCATGGATTCAGCGGAGCCTTTCTAATTATAAGGCTTTATACAAAAAGCAACATGAACTCTTTTAATAGTTGAACTTGAAATTTGTTGACTCTTGGAACCCTTGATTTCCTTCTCTGAATTGTTAGAAACCCTTGATCAATGCCATAACAACCAATCCTTCGTTTGTAAAGAAGGTTCTCCGAGTTTAAGATCAAGAGTTTAGTGTGGATGAGAACAGGACAGTATGAGTGGAGTTACATGGCAATCCAAACTTCTCAAAAATTTATGGAGCGTAAAATCAGGTGCAGGTCCATTAGTTTCCCATATGGGTTAATTTCAGTAACATTTATCGCAAATGCAAGCACCAGGGTTAAGTTTATGTTAGAGGAAGATGGTTATTCATCTTGAGCGACACCAGTCTACCTCTTGTGGGAATGAATGGACTAATAACCATCACTCATGCTAGTGGGAGAAATTAATGCCTGTGAGTCACTGAAAACTCGTTCGTAAAATCATATTCATTGGTATGTGTGTTGGCATAATTGGGCATGCCAAACAGACATACAGAAAATACCAGCAAGACAGGAAATGGTCTTAGCTAGATAAGATAAATAAGAGGATATCCATGCATCTGCATTTTCACCTCTTGCCAAATTCATCATCTCATCCAAACAGGGAACTTGAGAATATTACCAAAAGAGATTAATAGAAAAATCGGTAAAACCGGTATAGTCAGGTGATTTTGCCTACCTAAACTCTCAAAGAATGCCTCTGTTCTGAAAATTCAATCTATTATATTCTTTTACACCTGAATAACAGGTTCGATGATACATAGCACAAAAACGATTTATTACATATAAAAAAGTTTTAAATAATGAACTGCAAGAAAGCTAAGAAGAAAGAAGAATAGCGTTTGGAGGAATTACCGCAAAAAGGACGAAGAGGAGAGAGAGAAGCCCAAGCTCACGACTCGGACGAAGCCCTAGATTCTTTCCCAATTGCATACTTGGAGGAGCGATGGAAGAAAATTGCTGCTTGAGAACGCTGGCATCCGCAGCAGATGCTTTTGGAATCGGCGGCCTTGCATGCGCGTCTCCGGCTGCGGAGACGACGGAAATGGCGGTTTTCCGGCGAAATGATGGCAGATAACGACGGGAAACCGTCGGTTTGGGGACGGCAGGTTTGGAGGGAAGCAGAGGGACCGAGCGAAGCATGGTAAAGAGATGGAGAGACACGTGATGTGCGCGTGACCAAGTGAAGCATGCTTGTTAGACGGCCGACATCTCTCCACTGCATCGATTTTTCAATTTTGCATACACCTTTCACCCACATTCGACTGCACTGTAGCCATGGCGCGTCTCATCATAAACCACTTAGGAAATCGGTGAAATAAGAGGAAACAAGTGAAATCTAAAAGAAATAAAGAAAAAAAAAGAAAGGAGGAAGATAATGTTTGAATATAGGATAAATAACCAACAAATAAAATAGTTTTTTAAATGAAAATAAGAGATAATAATTGAAACTATGGATAATATTAAAAAAATGAGTTGTTAAAATAATTATATATCACTTTAATTAATTAAAAGAGATTTAAAAGGAAAGAGAAAAATTCCAACTATTTTGGCTTACACACTTCAGAGACAAGTGTGTAAGCCAATTTTTCTCAGCCACGAGACTCGTGAGGTTAGCAGGTAACGACAAAGCTTGGAGACCAATTGCAAACCTGGCGACCTTAACCTGAGTATTATAACCTTTCATTTCAATTAAATTTCTAAAAAAATTTTAAAGTCTAATATTTATTTTTTATAATAATTTTTTTATATATTTAAAATCACCAATTACGTTAATAATTTTTGGACGGTTATGATGGAGAGCTCTTGTGCTTAAATCATGCACGGAGTCCATCCTAATGCGTATGGATCGTTATGCGCCGTCAGAGTAACAAAAGAAACTGATCCGGCAGGCCGTCTGCCGATTTCCAGGGAAAGAGAAACGCAATTTTCAGGCCCCATCCTTTTGCGCTTTTCGTACACCTTTACTTTTATGCTACAAATACTCCTTTCTATTCCGTGGACCGTTTTGATTCTTTCCTGCTTTCCAGTTGTTCCGATTCCAGGCGCGACCCATCCCTTCGGCCCGGATTACTGCCATGGAAGAAGCTAAAGGTCCGATTTTCTGGAATTTTCGCTCGCTTTCTTTCTTTTAATTGATTATATCTTCTCAGTGCAACTGGATTCTGATTCGTTACTGCACTTGCCTTTTCTTTTTCTGGGGTTGCATAGAAAGCCACTGTTTGCATGCAGCTTCGCCGGTTTGACTAGAAGTGTTGCATGTTTGGGGAATCTGGAGCTTGTGGATGGTGGGACAACCACGGAGATTTTCCATTCTTCAAACAATGGTTTTATTTTCGTTGTGTGATCTGATCTCATTTTCCCACCGTTTGCACCGTTTAGATGGCCGTGGATGTTTGGTAATGATGCGTCAGGTTGCAGAAGCCCACTTCTTGGGAGTTCTTCTCCCAGTCTTGTCATGGTAGATGCTAGTGAGATCTAGACCATTCAATTATGTGGCGTCTACTAAATCAATGTCTATTGCCGGATTCCCGGAGCATGTCATTATCTCACTAATAAGCTTTGTTATTCTAGAATTTGGAGTGGTTTATGGTTAGGATTTACATGAGGTGGCCATGTTGCTTAGTGCTGTTAACAGGCCAAGCTAGCTAGGAAATCGACTTGCCTTGGCTTGACAAAGCTCAAGATTGAGCTTGAAATGTGAGCTTGCAAGTCAAGCTTAAGCCTAAATTTTAAGAAAATAATCTTGCTTAGACCAGAACTCAGCTTGTCTAAAAATGTTCTTATAACATATATTATACACATTATTAGATATAATGTATTCATCATCCTCATTATCATCAAAAGCTAGCTTTCACCTAGATAGAGTTAGCTACATGGAATCTATTGTGCCATTCCTGTCAATCTTGGGCTACGTCCTTGGTAAGCTCAAGCATTTGCATATCTTTCATAATATATTACATACGGTATTAGATATAACGTATTACATATTGCATTGCAAATGGATAAGTCATTAGTGGACTCTGCATATCTGCTGAAGCTTGAGTTTGCTTTAACACAATTTTTAAGCCAAACTCAAGCTTGTGTATAAAGCTCGAGCTAGAGGTCTGTAGGCTAAGCTTGAACCAAGCCCAAGTGGAGCTCAAGGGAACTTATTTGGTCTACAAGCCAAGCTCAATCTCAGCCCATTTTTCTCTCCTAATGTTGATATATGCAGAATCAGGTTTCTATAGCGGGAATTTTTAGATTGGCTAAATGCATATGTCGAAATTTGGACATTCTCCTTTTCATGCTTTATTTGAATTATTGTTGAAATTGCAGTAATATTTTATTGTTGGCATCACACTTGGATCAATTCCTTTTAACTGTTACCCTTGATATATTAACCATTCTTGTTTCCATTTTTCGCCTATTCGATGGTACCTATAGATTTGCATTGGAAGTCAGATTGTGGGTGTGGTGTTGTTGATTCATCTGTGTTCTTTTCAACCTTTTCCTTCATTGCAGTGTTGGAGGCCAGGGATGGTACTATTTCTGTAGCTTCTGCATTTCCTGGTCATCAGGAAGGTATGGTGCATTTTTCTACTCTATGTAAAATAGTTGATTACGTCTGGTGATGACTTTCTTTGTTGAAATACCGTGGAGGTTTATGTTATGTTGTTAAGGTTTTCTTTATTGAACACATGTGCAAGCCCCGGGACAGTCATCCATTGATGGTTCCAACCTTAAAACCAGGGTGCAAACCCTTTCATTAGATAGGCAATGCGTTATGTTAGAAATGGTTGGTTGGAAGACAAGTCCTAGGTGTCACACTTTCATGGCCTTACTGCTTCCCAAATTTTAATCAATATGGTACCTGACTTGCAGTCCTATCTTGAGCAAGTTAGCCTTTTTCTAATGGACTTCCAAAGCAAATGCCGATGAATGCATACACAACAGGAAGCGGAGACACATATAGAGGAAAGTTAGGGAGCAGACACAGAGGTGATGGGAAGTCAGTTAGAAACAGTCTGTTATGATTCTTCTTTAAGGTGCTTGCAAATGAAAACCTTCAATATCTATACATAAGATCCAAGAACCTTTTGGAATTAGACATTGTGTGGTTGTTATCAAATATATTTGTCACTATTGAACAACCATAGCCCTTCTGCAATTATTCTAGAAATTTGTACACATTTCCCACTCTAAATCCATCATGACACTGCCGCAATCTTTGGAAGGTCTTGACACATCTCTACACACTTCCTCACACTTTTATGCTTTCATCTCTACGCAGCACTTCCACACCCTTTTATGCTTTTCCACAGCTCTCTATCCTCTTCTACATAGCTACATAGAGCAGTCTACAGACATAAACCTCTTCCATGCCCAAATGCCTTAAGGCCCAAAATTTGACCAAGTGCTTGACCTTGTACCTTGAGAGTAATTTATTGGTGACATGGGACTCATATTATTTGCATATGAGTGGGAGTGTGCATATGGGAGGGACAACCAAGTTGTGAGGCCATGGTACAATAATGGCCTTAATACCACACTTGTGCTATCTTGGTCTACACTTTGGGAAGGAAACTCTCAATTCCTCTGTCACAGATATGCTTTGTCTTCTTCTTTTTTTATTAGGTTAATAATAATGAATGTGGTTGTTGATTCCTTGATTTTGCTAAATGTGAAAATCAGCTGTCCAGGATCGAGATCAGAAATTCTTGTCCAAAGCTGTTGAAGAAGCATATAATGGGGTCAATTGTGGTGATGGTGGCCCTTTCGGTGCAGTTGTTGTTCGTAATGATGAAATAGTTGTAAGTTGTCACAACATGGTCATGAAGCATATGGATCCTTCAGCCCATGCCGAGGTGACTGCAATACGAGAGGTAAGAAAGCAAAAGTGATTCAGATCTGTGTATCTTGAAATGTGTTGCTCTTTTAAATATTTTCTTTGTTAATTGCTCTTCAATTTGGTAACAGAAATAGGGATGTGGAATTTCGTTTCACTCTTGCTCAGGCCTTCAGTTTCAGTGGGTTAATATTTCTTTCTTTTGTCTTTAATAAAAAAGAAGCAATCTTCTGTTAAGATCTCTGGATTTTAGATTAAATTGAATCCAACTTTTCTCTCTCATATCTTTACAAGGCCAAATCATAGGCCATGGAACATTGTTTACTTGTAGGACTACTCAAGTTCTGGACAGCCGAAGTTAGAATATTTTGGAAGCACATGTAAGAATTTTGAAGTGCACAGGCTATGTAGTTGGGTTGCTTTGGTGCACTGGATAGCATCTTCTTTTGATTCAAAATTCATCAATTGATCACAAGTTAGGTTTCAGGACAAGCACACACCCACACATACATAAATAAACAATAAATAACCTTTATCTTTTGTTGGTTTTAGCCTTTTCAGTGTGTATTGATCCCGGCAAAACTTATCACAATATGCCCACTGACTTGTCCTGTTGTCTTCTGCTATTTCTGCAACTGGTGCTCCATTGACTTTCATATTTTGGTGATAGCTGTATATGTGGTTCGAATTTATATATTTTCCTGCTTTAGGCATGCAAAAAACTCAACCGGATTGAACTGTCTGACTGTGAAATGTACGCATCTTGTGAGCCGTGCCCAATGTGCTTTGGTGCTGTTCATCTTTCGCGAATTAAGGTGAGGATTGTTCTCGTCAATTGATTTTTTGGCACCTGAAGATTTTATCTAAATCTTTCTGGCTTTTCTCATGATGCAGAGGTTGGTATATGGAGCCAAAGCTGAGGCAGCTATAGCTATTGGCTTTGATGATTTTATCGCTGATGCTTTGAGGGGTACTGCATACTACCAAAAGGCCCAATTGGAAATCAAGAGAGCTGATGGCAATGTTGCTGTCATTGCAGAACAAGTCTTTGAGAAGACCAAAGAGAAGTTTCAAATGTATTGAGGCAGCCAAATGCTAACTCAGACAAATGAACACTCTGTCAGACTTACCATGATCATTTATGTTCTCAGCGTTATTGCTTTGTGCGTATGGATATGCCCATGTGAGTCACCACGAAGCATTCAGACACCCAACTGAACTGAAAATGATACATTGTTGTCCTTCATGAATGGAATCTTTTATTAACTTTGGAACCATACTGAATTGAAAATCTGATACCCTACTGCCCCAATTGAGTTGAAATATCTGAATTGAAAATTTGCTGTTTTACTGCCCCAATGGAGTCCAAAAAGCTAATGACCACTTCCATGGCATTCAACGCAGGTTATGTGTTTCATATTCCAATCCTTTCCAGTTGGATCGAGCTGTAGGCAGAATTTTCAGTTGAATTACCACTGCGATACGAGGAAACATTACTTTTAGTGTTTTCTCTTGATTAAACTGTAATCTTCGCAATTTGATTTGCTACCTCTCATGAAAAGCCATTTAGATATCAAGTGTCATCAGCTTGCACGGGATTGAGCAATCCTATATGACACAGGAAATCCTGTATTGACTTCCAAACGGTTTACTGTGTACGTGAGGGAACGAGATCAAACATCTGGC